>APFE031276195.1:36308-77768 GCA_000404065.3 Pinus taeda | reverse complement strand
TTCCATAAATAGTAATAATAATAATAATTAAAAATAATAATAATATTAAATTAATAAATAGTAATTTGACTTGGGTCCTAAGGTCAAAATTAGCCGTTGGTCAATTTAGCCGTTGGAGACTCTGCTCAGACTATTTAACATGCTGAGCTGGATCTGTTTCTTCAACTTGTCTTGACGATGAACCACACTTGGTGGTTCGAAACGTGTTGACAAATGTCTGTCTACATCTGATTTACGCCGAAGCTATTCTTTCAAGTAACAATAATTTAAAATAAAGTTACAATTTAGTTCAGTTTTATGATTTGTCTAATTTAGCAACAAATGTATCATGAAGTAAGTGCTTTGATGCTTATTATGGATTGATGCCTATTGGAATTTACCAACCATTTAATTTATATGGTTGTGATAGTTTACTATTTATAAATAACAATGTAAAGTTTTTAGAAAAAAGGTTGCATTTTCAACAATCCATCATGTCTACATTCCCAATTTTTGGGTGCTTAATGATTACAATGACTTCAATATCACATGACGATGGATATGAATTGTGATCAATATTTAGGGGTCATACCCACTACATGTCTTTGACATCGAAAGGCTAAAAGCATCTCTATTCTTAGTGGTTTCAATCTAATCCCTAGTCCAACGCATCATTCCACAATATTAAATCCATCACATAATTCATGCTAATATAATCCTATGGATATATTGACATATCCACCATTTTAAGTATCATTTAATGAATCTTCCTAAAAAATCTCTGAAAACTTCTCTTTGTGAATCCCACCTAACACTATGTGTTATAAACATTGTTGATCCTTTTCAATATAAGAAGTATCATCACTATCACTTAAATCCCACCTTATTCAAAATGGCACTCCAATTTTTATCTTTTCATCTATTTTTTGCTTAAAAAGCTAAAATAATTAGTTGGGTGTTAAGGGTGTAAATTGTAACATGATAGGAAACTTGGTAGTAAGTTTAGCTACAAATATATGGCTCAATGATAGTTTTAAAGACAAATAAATAAACATCAAGAAAACCAAAGGAAATGAGATTGTCACTCTTTCTTCACATTCACATATTTCATCTCCCTAAAGACATATACAAGTTGGTCCATAGTTTTAATATTTTAATTTTTAAATTTTTTCCATTATATCGATGGTGCTCGACCCGCCAAAATTTAGGGGATTTCCCCGATATGAAGTCCCAATTAGACCTCACACTGTTTGGTGTAGGATTCCCATCCAGAATACGCCCAGTTTCTGAGGCAGTGGGTTTTAATGCTATGCCTTAGCTACAATAACACATAGAGTGATGTATAATGACTTTGGTGAGAACAAGTGTGTGGTCCTATGAAGATTCAAGTGTGATGCATGAAGGTTCTACCACACGGAAGGTAAAATAAGTGAGCCCCTTAAAATCATGTAATAATATGAAGCTTGAAAGGAACACACGAGCATAATGACATCACAAGATAATATGCGAAATAGTTCACAAGTTAACAATGATGAATTAATACAAAAACATGCATTCAACAAGATTCGTACTAATGCAAACAAAATAGTTCATAATCATAAGCATAATCTAAATAACATACATTGCAAACATAACAATAATAGTCCTACTATATTTACAACATATGCATGAAAATGTGTCGGCTCTGAGCTTTTATTATGTGAAAGTTCCAATTATACATACACAATTGATAGACCACTAGCCACAATAATGGAATGTGATGTCAATATCACCCGCTTTTCCGAAGAAATATACTTCCTCTACGCTATGGAGAAGCCAAGGCTCTCACAAAACTCCCAATATCTTGACTCTAAGCCTAAGCCTAGCGAAAATCTTGACTCCCAAAAGCCCTTTACATGAGTTATGAGGATGTATTTATAACAAGAGGGGGTGACTCTTCAACTCACCTTTGTGACTCTAGGACTACCCTCATGACTCTTCAACTTCTTTACAAAATAAATCATTACATTACATCACGACTCTTCACATTCCAATATTGACACTTGGAATTCCACTTACAAATTAATTACAAATAATATTACAATTTACACTCGTACCCATATAAGGAAAAATAGGGTAGAGCCAACTAGACAACATAACAATACAAAACACTATCATTCTTGAATTTGGGAAAACTCAATCTTAGAAACTTCCAATTGATGTCTCTTGGTCACGTATCGATACTAAGCTTGGTATTATGCGATGACATCCCAAAACTATATGATGGTGTCTGGCTAGAAGAAGACTCTAGCCTCCATGGAATCTAGGAACAATGATTTGGAATCGGTTTCAAGTTCCTGCTGAAGCATGAGAAACATCATCCACACTTTAACATGGCCACTCATGTAGTTCTTCATGTTTTGCCTATTCACCTCCAAATCTGCCTTGGTGGAGATTTGTCTCAGCTACTCGAAGTATTCTTTTGTCTCCTTCCTGGCCTAGTTCCTTGGTTTGGCTTCATTGAGTGAGCCAACTAATGGGATCCTATGGGAATTCACCAAGAAATCCATATTGTTGTATAATCATGCATACAAGGCCTTAATGTTACCAGTGAATGAGGTGAGTTTCTTGTTGTTTTAGATCAAAACCCACACTCTTTCTTTCTCCAGCTCTGCATGTTGCTTCATCTTCTTTCCCAAGTCAAGCGACGCCCCTTTGTATCGCATTGACTATTCATGCATGGAAATGATTGCATCTTGCACATTCCTGATAGTATTGACAAAGTCTTTACACTGTTGTTGTAATCCATGCACGTGGAAAATTGTATTTTGCATGGTAAAAAGATCCTCATATAGATTCCACATGGTCTCTCCAAGTACCAATACTTCACTAAGTATCATCCCTCATTTCATTCAGATGGACGTGTGTGGAAGCTGCATTCTGAGTTGTTGTGCGGAGCTATTCAACCTCTTGCTTGGAAGCCTTCAATTTCTTTGCCAACTCCTTATTCTCGGTCATCAAAACTCAATATTTGACTTGGTTTCACCAACGAAGTTGTTGTAGCGACTACAACCACCCTCCAAAATTTTTTCTTCCACCAATTTCAAAGCCTTCCCTGAAGAGTTTATCTTGATGATTTCACACACTCGGGCCCACTCCCTGAGCTCGTGTGAGTCTTTCTATTCACCTTGCTTGTTCAATGCATCCAAGTCTCTACATGATGATGTACAAGCCAAGCTTGCGATCGTGTTCTAGTTATGCTCAAAGTCTTTGATTCGTATGTGCCTATTGTGTTCGCCATGAAAGCATCTATCACACTCACACATGGAGTCATATTCACTATCGTGCAAGCATCATCTCAATCATGAATAATCAATCATGAGTGTCACACTTGTCGCTTGCACCATTGGTTAGTAATGTTGAACATGTGTGTCTGGATGGTTCAATCATTCGTGTCAAGTTATATGAGTGTCTGTTTGTATGATCACCTATACATCTTTCGACTATTCACACACTTAGTCATTTTTACTGAAGTTCTTAGGACCAGACTCCTCACTGGAAGCCAGACCATCACCCTAATTTCGACTTGATCGACTGTCAACCAGAACACGCAGAAGCACAAAGCTAGTTCCTTCAAGTTGCATTGCTCACAAGAATCTGAAGCAACACTCATGCTGGCTACTCGAACAGTCGACCCACTGTTCATCAAAGAAATTGTATTGTGCTCATGAGCATGCCTCACTCTTCCCATCAATCATCTCATCTTAGAAATTGTGAAGAGATGATCGGCGAGCTGGCCGCCTAGCCTTAGTGCAATTTTCCTAGCTAGAAGCTCCCAAAAGCAGACTGCTTGTTCCCTCCAGGAATTGTGTAGTTTCTGTTGCCAGTGACCAGTAACTAATTGGTAGTTCCCTCTAGGAATTACACAGTTATGGCTGCTAGTGACCCTAGCAGCCAATTGTAAGTTCCCTTTGGGAATTACGTAGTTCTGGCTGCTAGTTACCCCAGCAACCAACTGGGAGTTCCCTCTAGAAATTGTGCAATTCTGGCTCCCATTATCCTAGGCAGTTCCCAGAAAAACTATGCAATCCCTGCCTATTGACCCTTCATGCATCTTGACTTATTATTCTGGAGAATTCCACAAATCTGGTTGTCCAGACCCTACTAACTGTTCATTCTGGAAAATGCGCAAAGCATACCTGCCTTGCGCTCCTACAGGGCGGACGACCCTCCCAAATTTTTTGCAATTTTTCCTCCCAACCGAGCTAGACCTTGCGGATAGTCACAGTCAACTCAAATTGTCTGTCTCCATATCTCAGTGACTCTTACACAGTTTTCATTGGCACTTGCCCGGAGCCATCATCCCACATCATAGCCCTGCTACCTCTCCCGGTCACCTACATTCGAATGATCATGTGTCATGGTAGACTAGGAGGTTTTGGATTTGATGTCATCTCATCATGAGCGACTCCGGGTATAGGTACACCAACAAACATGTCAAAATGATGAATAGGATGAATGAAGGGAGCACATGCAGATGGACAGATTAACCAACGGATAGATGAACAAAGCATGTGAAGCGACCGAACGCGACAAACATGCACCTTTGCGAACAAGTGAGCCTGTCAAGCCTTCCAACATGAAAGCAAGGAACAACATGTTAAAGCTTCCTCAAGCGAACCAAGGACCATCAAAGACTCTGAACACTTCGCCATGTAGAGGTGAAGCTATGATACACCATGAAGACATCCATCACTCAACAACATTGTAGCTCGACATGCACTCCAACAGCAGCAAGAATGTACCAACATTGTCATGTCAAGTCATGAGTCATGTTTCCCACATCCCCACTATGGGTTTGTTGTCAATCAATGTGATGTAACGTGAAAGTCCAAGAGGCCCACTTGTTGAACATAGAGGCATGTAATTCAAAATTTCATGGAATTCAAATGGTCATTAGGGTAGTCAAACAACCACAAGGGTCAGTTTCACCCTTGGCTATAAATAACCCCCTCATTTGTACATGAAAGGACTTTTCACCTCAGCTCCTCCCATATAGCCAAGAGAGTTTGTAATATTTTCTTTGAGGAGTAAGTAGTGGCTCCAATTCCCCACTAACAGGGTTAGTGATGTATGGTGTAACGATGTGTCTTGGAACTTTCACTTAATTCAAAAGCCTATTAATAGGCCATCACATTTTTACACATGTATTGTATTTGTTGTAAGACTGATCTTTAACACTTGTAATGCATGTTGCTTTAACCTGTGTTCTACATCTGAACTGATTCATTTGTTGCAATGCATAATCTATTAATGGAAATGTGTTGCATATGTTATTAATGTTGTTCTGTCCGTGTCGACTGCTCTACCGGAAATCAGACAGACCCTTCACATGAAAATTGTTGTAATAATAATTACACTCGTTCTGACTAATCTATGAGTGTTGTACATTTTATCTTACCTTGTATGTTGTGACTGTCGCATCTGAGTGGATTCCTCCGCTAGAAGTTGTGTATGTCTTTTGTGTTGTGTGTTCCTAGCCACCTTCACCTTCTTCCCCTCATAACGAAAGAACCATTGACACAAGTGCACTTACACTCACCAGGCATGCGAGCCTCACTTCTCGAAGACAAAAAGAACCACTCTCTTGTGATGACAAGAAAGAATTGAGGCAAATCCTTAATACAATTGTAATCGGGCCATCATACCAGATGGGACTCCCACACCAAACGGTGTGAGGTCTAGTTGGGACTTCATACTGGGGTGATCCCCTGAATGTTGGGGATCCATCACCGTCAACATTTCTAGCACTAGAAGGAGGGAAGCCAATTATACATGGCTAAAATTACTCTCACACTCACTCATCAACCATCTAGTCAAGGAAGTAACTCACACTCCCTCTCTCACGGCTCAACAGTTGGTTACTCCTCACTTCCCAGAATCAAACATGAGATTTATTATCAACACCTTCACTCCATCCATCTGATCCCTCACTAATTTATAGAAGCAATCAAACTGATCCCAAGCATACAATATCTTCCACACGCATCTAAGAAGCCAAAATCCACTCCCACAAGGGTTGTTGTATCATCGGTGGAAGAAATAGTCCTTGCTACTCTTGAATGCTTGGAAGAAGCTATTGAAGACAAAGAGGAACCTCCAATCTTCTTTGAACATGAACAAGGCTCTCTTGTGGTCTTGGGATCAAAATCCAGTATAGGAGGCAGAGGGGAAGGCAGCAGAGGAAGTGGAGGTGGAGACGAGCAGATATACTCAAATCGAGAACCATCAGATTCTAAAGGAGAGGAAGAAGATGAAGAGGACTAAGAGATGGCTGACCCAAATCTTGATTGGATGACTCAGGCGCCATTGGCTCTCCCAGCTGTTCTGCTCAAGATTCCTAAGTGAGCAAAGAGAATGAACATCAAGTTCAATCCTGACAACGTGGTGAAGGCAAAATATCATTGAACCTCATAATTACCTTCTCCTTGATATTTGTTCTCACCTTTTTGTTATCAGGAAATCTAGTGTCCATGCAGAGCTACTAGTCCCACTAAGACGAGTAGCTATCTTAGAAACAAACAAACTAAAGTTACTTTCTTTTCCTTTATGAGAAGTAGATAGGAGAGGAGAAAAGAATACCAACCTCAATCTTTCGCTTGGTTCCTTGCTTGTTCCTTCTCCCCTCTGACGGATCTTTGCCACTCCTTCCTTGATTACTTTGCTTCAAAGAGTACCTGTAAAGTCAAAGCAGCATAATACCTTCAAAGTACAGAGGTCTACAATCATAAAAAATATAGGACCATATATATATTGACCACACAAATGCATATATCATCAAACATACAAGAATGTGGAGGAAAACTTGAATAGCTTTATTGATATAAATATTAGAAGAGAGGATTACAAACCCATTGATCTAACCACAGTGTCATCCTCCCAGCATGAAAGCCCTTCTTCACCTCATGAAAAGCTTAGATCACCCAACACTATGATGTTTTCAACATGGAAACCAACAACACTTCTCCTTACAAGATGCAAAATTCCAGCCTCCTGGATCTCTCTGGGATGAGGGATCCATATATAGATGATTGCAGGGGGCGTGAGTCAACTTCTGGGATTTTGATTAGTTGTGTCTTCTCTCTGATAGTTCTTGATTCCACTTGGAGATTGATGATCTCTTACTCATCCCTGGGCGAATTCAGAGAGGCAAGTGTCACAGGAGAAGTTTTTGGAAGATTCCATGATCATCCACCTTGCAAACTGTCTCTGCCATTTGTCTACTCTTGCCCATCGCATCCTACAGAAGGGATTTTCAGTATGCATCACACTTTTTTCATGTGGCAGGTGAGATGCATCGTACCCTTTGCACTGAGCAGTTTGTATGGTCCAGTTCTGAGCAGCTTTCTGTGGAGAACTTCTGGGAGATGATGTAATCAGCTGACCTTGTTCCTTTAGGGTGTGAAACAACACTTTTAGGGACTCATAAGCCCTCGGTTTATGGACATATACGATTAGGGTTGCAGTGCCCAAATATGTCTATAACACGTTTTCTCTCATTTTCTCACAAGTCTACAGATCCAATCACTGATAAATGCTAGGTTTTGTCTTAGGAAAGCATTAAAATGATCACCATATTATATTTTCATGTTCTTGCTATTTTAATAGATTTTTTCAAATTAGCTATGGAATGTAGCCTATTCTACAGCTAATTATGGATTCTATAGCTACTCTCATGGTTTGGCTGGTTATAGGTGTCAAATGAAGAACTGGGCCACATGGGCATTTCCATAATCATCTCCACATGGATTCTATTCAATTCACTCGGTTCAGATCGACAGAAAAAACATGCCTAAAGTCATGGTCAAAGATGGAGTCAAATATGTTATCTAGAAGTAATAGGACTCTTGATTTTCTCTTTCGTAGCTAATCAAGAGTATAACAGTTATGTTGAAGAGTTAATTTGAATTAAGCCACCTGTAGCTAATCAGAAGTTAAACAATCCTATTACAATTCGAATTAAGCCACTTGTAGCAAGATTTTCTCATAAACATTCATGTTAGATTTAATTCAAATTAGCCACCTTTAGCAAGTTTTTCTCTTAAAATAGTTATGTTATTTTCCTATAAATATCTATTGCATGAAACTGAGAAGTAGTTAGAAGCTAGAAGGAATTACAGGCTTTTCGCTGATACTCTGTAGTCAGACTTCGTTTTGTTCATAATACGAACTTCATTTTTTCAATGATGGTTAAAAATGCATCTTTAACTAGCTAGCAGCCACATTAGTTGTAGAGGGCCCCGACATTGAAGGAGGTTTTTCACTTGTTGTTCTCAGTTTAGTCTTTATTACTCTATTTTCAACAAGTCTATTTTTTTTTCTAATTTAGAATGATGTTTCGTTTCAGTTTTTAACCAATAGTGTAAGGATAAAATCACAACTGTGTAGGCTTGTTCTTCTGAGATATTTTATGGAAAAATGACTTTGTTTCCAAAACTGAATGAAGATTGAAGTAATAAGAGTACACAGTTGCTTAGTTTTCTTACTGCTTCGTTATTCATTCTCTTATAACATAACTATCAATTAACTGTGTTAATAGATGATTCTCAAAAAAACCATTTAATAATGATGATGATACTTATTTAGCTGGTTAAATATCTAATTCATACAGTGATTGAATTTACTCCTTAGTTTTACATACTTTTACCTTTTCTTTTCTGCTTTCAGGTCCTTACTTAGTTGCATCACTTGACATTCCAAAAAATCATTTCAAGGAGATTGATTTCATCATATTCCAAAATTGAATGGTTGAATGTTTAAATGAATGCAATTACTGAGTTACCTTGTACATCAATATCACTTCTGGTTTTAAGAATTATATCCATGGATTAGGACTAATGATAAGATAATATAGATGCTATATTTTATTATTAGGCTCTAACTAGTCAACAGTTCTTGGTCCATTTTTAGGAGATTAGACTAACTTCAGAACCTTTCCTTTCCTTTAAAATTCATTAGATCCATTTAAATCTCTCATAGATTGTATATTCTTAGACATCAAAGAACAGAAACCCCCAAAACAAACATAAAAATACAAAACAACAAAGTAAGAGAAAAGTTAACTAAGCACATATACTGCATCATTCTTCATTAGTCTACAGGCCTCAGTTGATAATTCATACAAGCAATTTAGGACACTAAATTGACTAAACAAATACCATTTATATAACTTCTACCTACAGCTGTAGACCCTTGAGGTAGATTGTTTCCATGTACCTTGGATGACCGCACAACTTCTTGGTATCATAGCCTTCCACGCAACTCCATACAGAACTGGGGTTCTTTCAAATGTATGTTCCTTGAAAATTTTGTTGATGATAAGACCCCAGCCATGCTACTCAAATAATTGGCAAGCATTGGGATGGAGGGAAAAGAGAAAGTGAAATATTTCAATCAGAGGTTTATGAGTATTTTGAAAAAGTTTGCAGTAGACACCAAACCTCAAGACTCCATCATTGTCGACTATTACACATCTACATTGCCAACCACCATTGCCCAGTTCGTCAAGCAAGCTACGAAGCCAACACTTTTATAAAGTTACAAAGAGGCTATTGTTGTTGAGTAAGACTCACACACCATTGGAGTTAACAAGGATGAAAAACCAACAAAAGACTCCACGGATACAAGAAGAAATCCCCAAGCAACAGCGAGCAAAGGCAGAGACAAGGAAGAAACTGACATGGAACCCCTCACTCGCCTTATCAAGAACTTGACCACCGAAATGTCTGAACTCAAGAAATGGAAGATGGAAATATTTGCGAATAGTCACCCACCCAAACAGAGACAGGCAAGCAGTTCATCAACCAGCTCATCAAGCAACAGTCGGTTTAGCTCCAAATTTGTGTAGAATCCTATGTTCCAAGTCGATCAATGCGTTCATCCTAAGTATTGTTCCTTCCATGAATAATTTCGCCCTAAGAACTCTTGTTCAGATTAGAAGAAAGTTGTTACCTCTATTTGTGCTCATACACTTGATGTGAATGGCGACATATAGGAGAATTCAAAGACATTGATGATAACAAAGAGGTTGCACCTGATGAAGCACCAAGTTATGGGCATGTGGTGAATGAATACCAGTGCTCGCAAGTAGTCTCGAAGACAAACACCAAGAATCAGCCCCAAAAGAAAAATGATTGTTGCCATCTTACAAGTAAAGGGGCTCCCCATACACTTGAGGAGATGTAAGAGCAGGTGAGACAGCTGATAAAGAAGGTCGAACCAAAAGCTACCTCAAACCAACAAACAAAAAGCAAGTCCGGGAAGACAATGGCAGATAAGAGCACTTCCATATGCAACAAATTGTAGAAAAATCCACCGGATAGCATGAGCATCTATTCCAGCCCAGAAACCTCAGTGATTCTACCACCTATAGATTACAACATAATTAATGACATGAAGAAAACTTGAGTGAACATTAGTTTGTTTGAGCTAGAAAAATTTCAGGGTCAGCGAGATATCCTGATGCGTGCATTGGGACAATCAGTAATAAACAACGCGACCTCCACCAACAAGGGAGCAAGTACACCTCCCGGATCACTATCCACTATGCTCAATACTCTCCGGATGGAAGAAGCAAACTCAGGTTTCCCCCATTCCTGCTTTCATTCAAAGTTTTCAACTACAATGTCAACAACTTCTTGGTTGATTACTGTGTGGTAGCCAATGTCATGTCGCTCTCCATTGCTGAGAAGATCAATGAACGATGAAGAGAAATATCTGCAAGAATCATCCAGCCATTGGTGAACTACAAGACGTGATCATCTGACTATCCCATGATAGTTGAGTCCACCAGTACATCAACATACTTTCCATGGACATACTGGAAGCATATGGTCTGCTGCTCAACAGATACTGGTCTAGCAAGCTAGATGGATACTTTACCACAGACTAGTCTCACATGTGGCTTCGGTACAAGGGTAGATGCAACCAAATCTAGGCATTATCGAAGAGGTATATGAAACACAATGTCACTCCCCTTAACGATGAGAACAAACCATTGGCCTTCACAGAACTCATTTTTGGCAACTTCTTCCTGGAAAATACATTGGAGTGTTATCTTACATGGCCAATCCCAACCTCATCAGACAAATAGTTGGGACTCCTTCCTTGCCCAAATGATGATAATGAAACTTGTACAGTTTGTTTTTATGTTAGTAGTAGTAGTAGCAATAGCAGTAGTAGCAACTCTACCAGCACGTCAAACGATCCATATATAGACAAGTTGTGGGCCATGAGTCTTGGCAAAACTGGAACACATAATGGCTCAAGGACTGAGTGTATTTCAACCATCCAAAATAATGAAACATGTGTGATTTCAAGTTTTTTGAAGTCCGAAGTCACAAACTATGATGTTGAAGCACTCGTGCTGAACACATGAAGGACCAACACCATGAACAAACAGAGCAACCTGGGAACCCACCATGATCCAAAGATGGCCAATCTTGGTATAAGTTACACACTGCTGTAGCAACCAATTGTTGACCACTTGATTAAAAAGTACCAAGATGGATCTTCACGATTATATGATAACATGAGTAAAGGAGGAGACAAGCCATTACAGCTAGAAAAGGTAACACATACATGTTGTTTTTCCTCCTTTTACCGAAAAGTTTGACTAACATTTTAAGTGTTTGGATTACTTGCAAAGTTCATCATCATACTTGGTTTTTTAATTCAAATATTGCACGTAAGAAATCTAGGACCACTTAGACATTGACTTTAGAAACTTGAATCCTTCTTGGAATAAAAATAACTACCCCATGCCATCATTCAAGCCCATGTTGCACACAATACCTGAAATAGTGGTGTTGCCTTCACTTGAAGGTCTTCTAGGATGCCACTAAGTTCTGGTAGCAGGGCCCCATGGACTGGCACTGGTCCACGAGAAACTTGGCTCACACATGTATCATTTTCAATCACTTGATGGGAGGATTGATAATCTTCCTATCAAAGTCCAAGTCCTCAAACACTAGTTTCAGTAGGTCGGGCCGTGCCCATGCCATGTACATAGTTTGCTTGCTACTTGTTGCTTTCATTTGGTTTGTTTTGCTTATTATGTTTGCTTTCACTTTGTTTTATTCTCCTAACAATTTTTTTTTCACGTTCATTTTGTTTGTTTGATATATTACTATCTTTGTTTCCAGAAATAAGTGCTACCAACTACTACGTTCTGGCTTTTGAATAGAGTATGTGGCTGAAATTTGAATAGACTTGTGACACTGCAACACTTGGCCCATCTTGTGTCCATTTTTTTTGTGCTTGGTTACAACCTTCATTCGATGAAGTTTTGATGGAAAATATGAACCATCTGTAAGGGATGCTTTGGTCCAACCGTGAACCTGTGTCCAATCTAGGAAGCCCCATTCCTGTACTCAACTTTCCGCTCTATGTATTTAAGCTAATCCAACTAGTAGAAACGGAGAAGGAGAAAAATATAAATGAGCAAACCTATGTCAAAGGTCTTACATGCTTCTCTGAAGGAACAACCGCTTCTACTCTCAATAAGTCAGGATCCCTCTTCCGCCCCAAAAATAAATAAGTGCCTATACACAGTGCTCTTAAAAAAATACAAAGGTAAAAAAAGAGAAAAGCTTCCTGCGCAGAGAGGTAAAGCATGTGATTCCATTGGGGTACTGACTAGGCTCATTGGCAATGGAGCAATGTGAGTGTTCCTACATGACTCCATTGGGGTATTGTCCAAGCCTGCTGGTTGTAGAGCAACACTAGAGATGAAAACTTATACTCTGAAAATCTTCAACTCGCAAACTAAACTACCCTTCCTAGATTCGAAACACTAAGATCTAAGCTAAAATTTTGATTCTGTTTGACTGAGTTGGAAAAGGGTGAACCATGTACATCCATGGGGTAAGTGGGGAAAATAAAGTAACCTGCATAGCAATTCAATACTCCCCAAAATACAAAGGCCCTGTGCTAGCAATGAACCAAAACATTGAAGCTAGAGTTCTACTAGTGTGTCACCAAGTGTTGTAGCGGCTACAACCAGCCTCCAACATTTTGTCCTACACCAATTTCAGAGCCTCCCCTGAAGAGTTTCTCTTGATGATTGCACACACTCAAGCTCGCTCCCTAGTTGTGTGAGTCTTTATTTCACCTTGTTGTCAATGCTTCAAGTGTATGCATGTTGATGTCCAAGTCATTCTTGCGACCGTGTTCTCATTATGCTCAGAGTCTTTTCTTCATATGTGTATGTTATGTTCGCCATGAAAGCATCTATCGCACTCACACATGGAGTCACTTTCACTTTCACACAAGCATTGTCTCAATCATGAATGATCAATCACGAGTGTCGTTCTTGTCGCTTGCACCGTCTGTCAATCATGTTGAACATGTATGTCTGGATGGTTTGGTCATTCGTCGTTAAGTCATGCAAGTCTATGTTCGTATGATCACCTATGCATCTTTTGACTGTTCAAACACATAGTCATTTTTGCTGAAGTTCTAAGGACCAGACTCCTCACTAGAAGCCAGACCATCACCCTACTTTTGAATTGATCGATTGTCAACCAGAACAATGCAAAAGCACCAAGCTAGTTCTTTTAAGTTGCGCTGCCTGCAAGAAACTCAAGAAACACTCATGCTGGCTACTCAGACAGTGAACTAACTATTCATCTCAAAAATTGCGTAGTGCTCATGAGCAAGCCTCCCTTTGCCCATCAATCAGATCATCTCAGAAATTGTGCAGAGATGATCAGCAGGTCGACCTCCCAGCCTTAGTGCAGTTTTCCTAGCCAGTAGCAAACTGCCTGTTCCCTCCAGGAATTGTGCAGTTTCTGTTGCCAGTGACCCCAGTAGCCAACTGGAAGCTCCCTATAGGAATTGTGGATTTCTGGCTACCAATGACCCCAACAGCCAACTGGTAGTTCCCTCTGGGAATTACGCAGTTCTGGCTGCCAGTGACCCCGGTAGCTAACTAGCAGTTCCCTATGGGAATTGCACATTTATGGTTACTAGTCTCCTGGGCAATTCCCCAGAAAAACTACACAATCCCTACCTGCTGGCCCTTCATGCAGCGCAACATGTTCCTCTAAAAAATTATGCAATTCTGACTGTCTAGCCCCTACTGACTATTCATTCTGGAAAATGCACAGAGCATGCCTACCTTCGCCTCCTGCAACCCGGACTGTCCCTCCCAAAATTTGTGCAATTTTTCCTCCTAGCCGAGCCATACCTTGTAGACAATCATTGTCAACTCAGATCTTATGACTCCATCTCTCAATGACTCTTACACAGTTTTCATTAGCAGTTTCTCGGAGCCATCATCCCACATCATAGCCCTGCTACCTCTCCCGATCACCTGCATTCGAATGATCATGTGTCATGGTAGACTAGGAGGTTTTTGATTTGATGTCGTCTCATTATGAGTGACTGTAGGTACAAGTACACCAACAAACATGTGAAGACAAAAAATGAGATGAACGAAGGGAGCACATGCAGATGGATAGGTTCACCAATAGATGAACGAATAAATCATGTGGAGTGGATGAACGCGACAAACATGCAACTTCGTGAACAAGTGAGCCTGTCAATCCTTCCAGCATGAAAGCAAGGAACAACATGCTAAAGCTTCATCAAGTGAACCAAGGACCATCGAAGACTCCATGCACTTCGCCATGTGGAGGTGAAGCTATGATACACCATGAAGACATCCATCACTCAATAGCACTGTAGCTCGACATGCACTATAGCAATAGTAAGCATGTACCAACATTATCATGTCAATTCATGAGTCATGTTGCCCACATCTCGACTATGGGCTTGTTGTCAATCAATGTGATGTAACGTGGAAGTCCAAGAGACCCACTTGTTGAACACAGATTCATGTAAGTTGAAAATTCATGGAAGTTGAACGGTCATAAAGGTAGTTAAATATCCATATGGGTTAGTTTCACCCTTGGCTATAAATACCCCCCTCATTTGTACATGAAAGGACTTTTCACCTCAACTCCTCCCATATAGCCAAGAGAGTCTGTAATATTTTCTTTGAGGAGTAAGTAGTGGCTCCAACACCCCGTTGACGAGGTTAGTGATGTATGGTGTAACAATGTGTCTTTGAACTTTCGCTTAATTCAGAAGTCTGTTAACAGGCCAGCACATTTTCACACATGTATTTTATTTGTTGTAAGACTGATATTTAACACTTGTAATGCATGTTTATTTAACATATGTTCTACATCTAAACTGATTCATTTGTTGTAATGCATAATCTATTAATGGAAATGTGTTGTGTATGCTTCTAATGTTGTCCCAACTATGTCGATTTCTCTGTCGGACATCAGACAAACCCTTCACATGAACCATGTTGTAACAACCATTTCACTCGTTCATACTGATTCATGAGTATTATACATGTTTTCTTACCTTGTATATTGTGAATGTCGCATCCGAGTGGACTACCTCACCGGAAGCTATGTATGTCCTTTGTGTTGTGTGTTCCTAGCTGAGTTGGGAATGATCCCTTTCAACTTGGAACTCACCTTCACCTTCTTCCCATCAAAATGAAAGAACCATTGACACAAGTACACTTACACTCACCAAGCATGCGAACCTCACTTCTCGAAGAAAAAGCAAACCACTCTCCTGTGTTGGCAAGCAAGAGTTGAGGAAAATCCTTAAGACAATGGCAAACGAGCCATCATACCGGATGGGACTCCCACACCAAACAGTTTGAGGTCTAGTTGGTACTTCATATCGGGGTGATCCCTTGAATGTTGGCAAGTCTAGCACTATCAAAATAAGGCTAAGTTGGTTGCAACAATGGCATTGGGATTCTTCCTGGTGTTGACCACATTCACCCTTTCTCTCATAAAAGCAGGAGATACAAGGTTGTCTGGAAAATGCTTATTACGCTATTGTACACTTTTCTTTTGTATTTCATTGTATGATAGATTGTACGTGTCCATAATAGGATCATCTTCAAGAGGAACAACTTCCCCTTCCTCACCTAGAGATGACTTCGTTACTGGAGGTGGTGGAGAATGAACGATGACCTGTTGTGTGTTGGGCATCAAGTCGACATCTTGATTGTGTGGCTATGGTTCTTCCCCCATGTCTATGATTTCTATCCATTGTTCAACCTGTTGAGCAAGCTCTATGTCCTAGACATGTCTGCTCTCCTCCTTTGTTGGTTGTTAGTTTTGTTCTTGTTCTTCAACTTGTTGTCGCATTATTTCTTTTTCTATTGTGCTCCACCTTTCTTCTTCTTCCCTCTTCTGCTTCTCTTCTTTTCCTTGCTTCTTTTTTTATTCCTCCAATATCCTCTACTCTTCCCTCTTCCTTCGTTCTACTCTCTACATCCTCTATTTCCTCTTTTCCTCTGCTACTAAAGTTGCTTTCAAAATAGTTGGATTTTCTTTCATCTTGTGGCTTCACTCTCCCCCAGACTATAAGAAAACTCTATCTTCCCCTTATCTTCCATGGGGTTTCTCCCTTTTGCTAGAACTAGTTCTGTAGTAGCTTCCTTTTGCGGAGTCACTTGTGAAGTTCCTGCAAAACTGATCGGCTCGTAGGACTTGGGGGAATTATAGCAATTCTTCCATGGATCCTCCTTCAGCCAATGAAATTTCCTGTTGAGCTAGTGGAAGTGAATTCTCACACAGTGGTATTTGCAAATACAACAGGGATCGTATGGATTAAAGTCTTTAGTATCGAATGAAAACTTCTCTATCACCTTTCCTTCGATCTTCACGACTTTCAGGTTCTTTATCTCGTACTTTCCAATTTGCATAGGAAGAGTTGGACAAGGTGTTTTCCTCTTCTTGTGCAAAGTTGTTGACAACCCTATGGAGAGATGATATGACACTTCTTGCATGACAAGCTTATCGATGGCATACCTTGACAAAATATGCAGCAACTTCTAACCACCGAAAGCTCTAATGAAGGTGCCATCAGGTGAGGCAAGCCAATTTACGATCTCTGATACTGCTTCCATTGCCCCATGTGACATGCAAGGTGGTTCTTCCTCAAGGATCATCTTGTAAAGTAGAATGAGGAAGTGGTTAGTTAGATTCTCTGTTACTCATCGATGGCTACAATCTAAGAGAATTTTACAATGAATATGCATGGCAGGGTCTCGAGGTGTCCAAGTACACTTCATGATAGGGAATGTGTTATGTTCACATATTACATCTAATAAATATACAAACATATAAAATCTCACTTGCCTGCCCTTCGGAGGATGTAGGGCATTCACTACATGGATAATTAATTGTTGGGCTAACAAGTCCAACTAGTTGAATGAACTTCCCCTCATTCACAACCTGGTTCAATAAGATTTCCCACCCTCCAGGAAAGGTCTCTATGGTCTGTTGACAATAGATTCTACAAGCTAAGATGATCAAGAACTGATAAGCCCTCATGAGATACTTTGTCTTGTCTGTATTGGTGGGTGTCTGTAGAAACTTTGCTGGCTCTTTCACCCAGCTTTTAACAACATATTTTGTTCCCGCATAGCTATTGGCAGCATATAAGTACGCATCCATGAGTCTTTATGGCTCGAGAAAATGGTACATATGACGGTAATCAACTACCAGAAAAGTAGCAAGATTTCATCCACTATTACTGCTCAAAGTTATGGTCTTCACATCAATATGTGAGATAATACAGCTGATGAAATTTTCACATGGGAAGGTTGGATATCTGTATGAAACCTTGTGTAGCCCTGATTTTTCGATAATAATGTATACATGTTGGTCCTCTAGATTTCCTTCGAAGATCTTTGCTAAAAAGCTTCGTTCACTTTCTGCCATGTAAGTTTTGACTCCTTTTCCACATAGAGTTGAGTCTCTGAATATACTAGCAAGTTTATTAGCATGCTCTCAATTGATTCCTCGGTACTGTTTTTTTTTTGGTATCTTTTGAAGCATATCTCTTGGGTGCCATGATAATAGTGACTATTGGAGAGAAGTGCTCAACAACTGTGATACCTACATGAGGGAAAAGGCACTCATGGAAAGAAAAAATTATCCTTTGTAAATCCACTTTGAAAGTAATATCATGCAGCAAATCAATGAACAAATGAGAGAGATTGCACAAATTTTATGAGCAAGGAAGGGACATTGGCTGAAGGAACTGCATATTGTGTAGTCTCAGTAACTATTGATGCAACCTGAGGCTTGAGATTGTGTAATGCGCATTTAGTACTAGGCAGTGATAGGGAGAGACTGCACATTACACAATATCTTTAGCCAAGGTGGAAGGAATGAGCCCTAGGACTGTGAAATGAAGATTTGGGCCATAGCCTATACTACACATTGCACAATCTTAGAGGCCAATCTCCCAGCTTGAGCCTTGGAATTGCACAATGCCCAACTAGGCAAGGCAATGCATGGCCCAGTGAAGAAGATCATCCTAATGAGGGTGTGGGAAACAAGTTAATCTAAGTGAAAATAGAATTTAAAGTATGGACCTAACTAAATATGGATAGATTAGTGTGAATCAAGTGCATAAACTCAACAAACATAAGGAAAAATAAATATGCACGGAGATTCGCCGAAATGGTAATCACTAGTGTGAAAAAACAAGAAAATTGATGCGATACTTATGAAAGGTGAATGAAAAACTAAATCAACACTTCTACAAGCTAATATAAGTTAAAATTCCAACAACCATGAAGAGAAACAAGCAAAACAACACTCATATAAGAGAAACAATAAAAAGCGATAGAAAAGAGGCAAAAGAAGACTAAACCAAAACTCACCTAGAAAAGCAATGCAAACTCCTCTGAAGGCTCCTTGATCTCCTTGGGAATTCTATAGGTGTCTATTAAATAGATTTGGGTATATTGGGGTTTATGACACGCATGCCTAAAATCAAGGAAAAAGTGACACTTGGTGGAAAATTCTAAAAATAGGGATTGTGCCACCTTCAGAAAACTAATGATGAATCCCTTTTTCTAGGGATTTGTTTTTCACTTTTTTTTTGCTTTTTATCAGCAAACTTGCTATACACACTTCCAAGGAGGATTGTGCAATTCTGGGGAACTAGCAGCCTCCTAGCTCAATGCATTATGCAGTTTCTAAGCACAAGGGATGGATTGCACATTTTTTGAGCTTAGTGTTGGACTTCCATCCATGACCATACCATTCTTAAGCTCAAGGCTAAGCTTCCGTGAAGGATTGTGTAGTTTCCATCATCAAGGTTGGCTTGCCTTTCAGGATTGGACATTTTTCGGAGGCAAGCCCAGGACTACTGCAAGGTCAAGTCAGAAGGTTAGCTTGCAACTCAAAAGATCAGATAAGTATGAAAACAAGAAAACACAAGCACAGATGAAAAGTATAAGTCTTAATCAAATCATGAAAACTTGACGACAATCAAAGATAAGCTCATCTAAATAGGAGGGAAGGCTCCCAAATCAAAGCATAGGCAAAATTTTGGAGGGTGGTTGTAGCATCTACAACACTTGGTGGCACACTAGTAGAACTCCAACTCTCGTTATGAGTCTTGGCTCATGCAAAATAGGTCTAACTCTTTAGGAAGTATTGTTCAATTCATTGATAATCGTAGCTTCTTCACTTAGCTTGCGTGAAAGATATAGTCCCTACCATTCTCTTCATCGGTTACACATTTAACTAATCCAGGTAAAACTAATTTGTTCCAGTTAGGGATGAGGAGTATATATATACACAAGAGGAAAGAATTGTCAGAGTCTTAGTTTTCATCTCCAATGTTGCTTCGCTGCTAGCAAGCCTCGAAAGTGCCCCGATAGAGTCACCTCAGGAACACAAGCATTGCTCCACTGCCAACGAGCATGGATAGTACCCCAACAAAGTTGCTTGCGTCACCTCTATGCATAGGAATCCTTTCTCTTCTTTCACCTTTATTTTATTTTATTTTTTTCATTTTGTTCAAAGAACTATGCATAGGCACTTATTTATTTAGTTAGGTGGAAGATGGATCCCAACTTATTGAGAGCATAAGAGGTTGTCCCTTCAGAGAAGGATATTTATATATACCTATAACACACACGTTAAGGTTTTCCTCCCCTTCTTACTCTACCCAACTTAGTTGACAAGGATTAACTAAAAGTAAAACATCGATTAGAGTAGTCGGTGCTAGTTATAGGTTCAAGCATCATGATTCCACTATGTTTTATCCAAAAAAGAACGTATTTTCCATCAAAGTATCATCGACTAAAATATGAAATATTCATGCAAAGAGAGGGAATAAACAAATAACCAAGCATTGATATTAGCATAATTTTCTCGTGAACTCCACTATGCTTGTTTCAGACACCAAACACAGTCTTCATGCAGAAGTTATTCTACGAATTGAAGGGAAAAGTTGAATAAAGGAGCAATAAAAAATGTAAAACAAAGAAAAACAAATTAATGAAGACAAATAAACCATTCCTACTCCTAAACTAACAGAGAATAGGTCAGGCCTACGTAAAATCATATTTCTAGTGTAACCACCAATGCATCGGTTGGCCTATGTAAGCGAGGGAATGAATATCAGGAAATATATTCAAGCATAATAGCAAACAAAAAAGATAAGGAAATATATACCAAGAAGTTAGAAGTTTGAAATTTTCACACAGAAAAGTATGAAAGAAAAGCGCATGCAAAGCATTATGGTGTTCAGATACATCGTGATTCAAAGACATGAAAGAACAAACCTTTGAACTATGAAACTGGGTGAACATGAAGAAAGAGGAAAACTTAATTTTTGCAACAATGCTCAATAAGTATGACTCCTCCAATTACTAAGAGATAGGATCGTGCAATATGGATGGAGGATGCGAAAATTACGAAACAAAATGATTTTCAATTTGTGCGGCAAAGTGATGAGGAGCCTTGAAAGATACATTGCTATTCTGATTATAATTGGAATTGGCCTCAAGACTATGAGAACTTAACATAACCATCAGCGCAGGTTGAAGTTCCCTGACATCTTGCGAAAGATCCAAATCATTAGAAGATAGATCATCTAAGACCAGTGTCTTAGAAAAATCAACAACAGAAAAATCAAAGTCATGATCGAATGAATGGGTGAAAAGATCACGACAGCCACGATCAGAAAGTTCAAGATCATAAACAAATGCATTCTCATCTTCTGACAAATCATAAAGAGGGAAATATTGAAAACAATAAATTCACCCTCTAAAATGCTGAGAGGATGGAGAGGGTTTCTAAAGGTGTCTTCCGTGCCGATCCCTAGCCCATCGACCTGGGCTTCAATGGAGAACACTAAATGCGAGATAAATGCCTCCATAGAAGATCTGAAGACGTCTTTGTAGACTCAGCCAAAAAATCTCTCGTTCTATTTCACCACAAACCAGAGCATGAGCTCCAAGCGGTTGAATGGCCCCTCCTTCCTCCTTTAGCTCAAGATGATCACTCCCTTCTTGGATCGAAGTATTTTCTATAAATTCGGCCAAGGCTTATCAGATCAACCACCCAAAAGGTAGATCGGCCCAAGCCCTAGACAGATCTGGTAGCCTATTCACACTTTGGTTGAGTCCTCTACCAAAATGCTACCTCAAAGGTATATCGTAAAGGGGAGGTCTCTTGGAAGGTTTGGTTAGTGCACGTTGACACTCAAAAAATCGTCATTCATATGCCCTCCACATCATATGAAATTTTGATGATCACACTGCAATCGAGCTGAGGGCCCGTGAAGATTGGTTTACTCTGGAAAAACCACATTCTAATATATTCGAGGAAATTCAAACCTAATCTACCTCATCTTGTCACAGATCTTGGCACCATAGTGGCAGATCAGCCCCCATATTGGATGGATCTGGATTTTTACCCTAGGATAAGTGATCACTTCCCAAATCTGGAGCTCAAATTAATAGATTGGTCTCTGTCTCGACCAGCTCTCTCAGATCCAAAGCTTTATGTCACAGATTGACCCCTGATATGGACATATCTATGATACTATTTCTAATTTTGAGTGGTTCCATAGAGTACTGGTGGGAAGGAAATAACATAGGATTGTCACAATGAGGGGTCAGAGGCATTCATGACCTGTGGTAATGGAAAAGCCAAGGCAAAAAATATGGGTTGCACCTATACTATGTAGATTGACATAAATAAATAAATAAATCAATAAAAAATATGCTACTTGGTTAGAAGGTTTGGAGATTGGTCCAATCCCACAAATCACTGCATATAAGGGGACTGAAGAACATTTCCAAATATTCTTAAAATCCCCAGCAGGTAAATCTACAAAAATTTGGATACAAGCATCGGATAGGGTAATACAACTGAAGCATAATATAATGGAAAAGTTGGGATATCTATACCAGATACAAAACCTGATATATGGTGGTATATCTTTACAAGATGAACAAAGTATACATGATTACAATATACTACCTTCTACCACCATCATCCTCAATCTATGACTATGAGGAGGAGTACCAGGATCAATTAAATCCAAAGGAACATGAGGTGTAGCCAGATCAAAATTAACCAAAGATACAAAACCAAAAATCAGGAAGATAATAGTGTTGGGCTCTCCTACAAAAATATAATCTAAGGGAAATTAGCAGCTATAGCAAGCACGAACCAGACACATAATAATCCCAATCCATACATTGTGGAGAAGGCAAATTATTTCCCAGAACTAAACATAGACCTTCCAGAAACAAACGATATTTGCAACTCATATGAGGCACAAGCCCACATATGCAGATTTAACAATTTTTGGCCAAAACCAATGGATCTTTTCCATTGTATCTTCACAAATTGGACAACAGATTCAGAGATACACTTCTACAACGAAGGCTTCTTCATTTTAAAATTTGCATCATTGGCAAAGCGAGAAATTATCCTACAAGAAAGCCCATGGTTTTAGTGTAGGTTTTAACCTCATACAGAAATTACCTACATACGAATTCTAAAACACAGAAAATAAATAATGCAAGAGCAGAACACATAAAACACATATACACAGAGATTTTCCCTTGGATCCCAAAATTGGGACTAACAGCTTGATTTTTCATTATGTTCCTTTCAATGTTATAATACATATTTATACATGTCGAAGCATCCAATACCATGGACCAAAAACCATTTCGTCCAAAAACATGTGCGAAAATCATGCACAAAACCATAGGTGGCTCTACCCAACCTAACATAGGGTCCTAAACCAAAACTTTTCGGGGCGCTACCCCAGACCCCATAAAGTGGGGTTACGGGTACACCTCAAACCCCATGTGACCCTCCTCCTCTAACCCCTGGTTAACTACGTGGGCTAGTCATGGAAAGAATATAACACAACCCAACATTCTCCCACTTGTTGTTTTCTTTCCACAGGGGGCCACAAGAGAGCTTAGTCATTTTTCTAGTACTGAAACGCCAATTGTCTCTCTACACCAAGAGAACTTCTCAGAGATGATAGATTTTGTCGATGCATCTATAGTATTCTTCAAAATGTCCACCTTTACCAGCAACACCTTTTTGTCTTCTATCATATCCCTCACAAAATGATACTGAGCATCAATGTGCTTTGTCTTTGAATGATATGCAAGGTTCTTTGCCAAGAAAATTGCACTTTGGCTATCATAATCTATCCTTATAGCTTCCTGTACTAACCCCATACTTGAACACAATCTCTGCAACCAAACTACTTCCTTGCTTGCATGAGTAGCTGCCATGTATTTTGCCTCTGTAGTTGATAGTGCCATTACAAATTGTTTCTTACTCATCCAACTGACTGCACCTCCAAATAGGTTAAACACATACCCACTTGTAGATCTTCTCTGATCCAGATCTCCAGCCCAGACTACATCAACAAAGCCACGATTATCCAACATTCTGTCCAATCCTGATCTTCCTTGGTAGCAAAAACCATAATCACTAGTGCCACGCAAATACCTGAAAACCCGCTTCACTACTATCCAATGCTCCTTTCCTGGTTTTGACATAAACCTTCTCAATACTCCCACTGCATGTGCAATGTCTGGTCTAGTATAGACCATTGCATACATTAGGCTACCGACTGCACTTGCACATGGAACGCGGGACATGTCCTCTTCCTCTTCTTATGTCTTGGGACACTGTTCAGTAGATAACCTCACACCTACAAGAATAGAAACCTTCACCGGTTTACTATCCTGCATATTAAACCTCTGCAGTATTGTCTCGACATACTTCCTTCCGTTTAACTAGAGCTTCCTCTTTGCCCGATCTCTTTTAATTTCCATGCCCAAAATATAGTTTGCAGCACCAAGATCTTTCATGTCTAATTTGGAGGAAAATTGGGTCTTCAAATCCTGGATAATTTCTTTGTCATTTCCAACCAGCAACATATCATCCACATACAATACCAGATAAATAACACGGTCACCAATTAATTTAAAGTATACACAGTGATCTACTTTGCTTTTGGTGAAGCCAAGTCCCCGTATAAATGTATCAAATTTCTGATACCACATCCTTAGTGACTGTTTTAACCCATACAGAGACTTCTTTAACTTGCATACCAATTCTTTCTTACCCTTCACTGGAAAGCCTTCAGGTTGCTTCATGTAGATTTCCTCTTCCAAAGCCCCGTGAAGAAATGTTGTCTTCACATCCATTTGTTCTACCTCAAAATCAAAAGTAGCAGCAATAGAAAAAAGTAACCTAATAGAAGCTACCTTGGCAATAGGAGAAAAAATATCACCAAAATCAATTCCCGACACCTGGGAATAACCTTTTGTTACCAACCGAGCTTTGTATTTCTCCACTTTTCCTTCTCCATTTGTCTTCTTTTTGAACACCCATTTACTGCCAATGGGTTTCCTTCTAGCCGGAAACTCCACTGAATCCCAAGCCTCATTTTTGTGCAAAGATGCCATTTCATCAACCATGGCCTCTTTCCAGAGTTTTCCATCCTCTGAATCTACTACTTCCTTCACAGTTATGGGATCATCGTCAGTAATAGATAAAGCAAAATTTGAACAGAAAACATATGGACTATACCTTTTAGGCTACCTTCTTTCTCAAGCTGATCTTCTCATAGTTGTAGTTTGTGGCTCTTCATCTTCTAATTCTTCCTCTGCTATAGATTCTGATTCTTCCTCCTTTCACTCAAACTCTATCTTCTCAGGTTCCTTTCGTTGGACTTCATGTTTAATAACATCTTTCACCTCTCTGAACACCACATCTCGTCTGTACACAACCTTCTGTGTGACTGGGTTCCAAAGCTTATAACCCTTTAAACCATCCTTATACCCAATAAAGATGCACTTTTCAGATTTACTATCCAACTTGGTTTATTTCTCCTTTGGAACATGTACATATGCATCACATCCAAATACCCTCAGATGTGAAAGAGAGGGTTTATTACCAGTCCATGCCTCTTTTCGAGTCTTATCCTCCAATGCTGATGAAGGTGACCTATTGACTAGGTAACATGTAGTATCCACCACCTCTGCCCAGAATTCCTGTCCTATCCTGGCACCACTGAGCATGCTTCTTGCCCTTTCCATCAACGTCTTATTCATTCTTTTTTCAACTCCATTTTGCTGAGGTGTATATGGAGTAGTCTTCTGCCATGCTATACCACACTTCTCACAGAATTCTTCAAAATCCTTACTACAAAACTCTCCACTGTTATATGTCCTCAACACTTTTATCTTCTTCTCTATCTTGTTTTCCACTAGAGCCTTAAATTCTTTAAACTTGTCAAATACTTCAGATTTCTTCTTAAGGAAATATATCCATGTATTCCCTAAGAAGTCATCTATAAATGATACATAGTACACAGACTTACCCAGTGATGGAACCTTCACAGGTCCAAACACATCACTGTACACAAGTTCTAATATCTATTTTTCCCTCTTACTACCAGAGGGGAAACTCACCCGATTCTGCGTCCCATATACACAATTTTCACATAAATCAAAATTCAGAGAGCTATTACTCATACCTTTACCATGAAGTATTTGAAGTCCCTTTTCTCCAATATGTCCAAGCCTTTGTGTTGGAAATAATACTGAGAGGGGGGGGGAGGGGGTGAATCAGTATTATCAATTCAACAAGTTTTCAATTCACAATCAGATTTGTATATGCTACTTCAGTGATGGGAAACTGCATATATACACTACTGTGTCTAAAGCAACTAGTGTATATCAGTAAACTTATGATTCATTAAATGTTGATCTTTAATCAGTGCATCAAAACTTCATTAACCATAAGAACAGTAAACAAGTGCAGTAAAACAGAACAGATTACAAACATGGACACAAGATATAAGGTAGAAACCCAATGTGGGTGAAAACCACCTACTGTAATTCGTCTCTATCTTCTTTTAATAAGAAACTTCTTTTTAAAATATTTTTGTACTAGTGCAGTCTTATATCAGTACGCAGGCTTCTACCTGCAGAAGGCTACAACCTTCTCTCATTCTCCATCTTCTCCTGGAAGGGAGCTTCAACCCCCTTAGCTCTTCTACTAGTACGTAAGTGCTGACCTACAAAAGGCTACAACCTTCTCTTTACTTCCAGGGACCACGTTTCATAAATTTTCAAACTGGATCCATCAATAACAAAACTTCAAATACATCTGCATCAACCAATCTCCTTTGCTTCAATCAAAACTGAATTAAACAATTACCTCTCTAAATGTTGTAACCAGAATACATTAAGAAAAATAAGAACCCAATCCTGAAAACAGAACACTACAGCAATAAACAGAGGTAGCTAAAACATATTTCATGAGATGTACGCTACTTCAATATTTAGAACCTACATGCATACACTTCTGTATTAAGGCCAACCAGTGTATACATTGTTTTGACTTACTTAACCAGCATGTATACGTGCCTCTGTTGTGATGAACCTGCATACAAATCTATAAAAGATAATTTACCCTTTTCACTTATTCAAATATACCAAAATTATTAGATTTATAGATCAACTCATGTGCCAAATATAATAGATCAAAATCACACAAAGATACTACTATTCAAGCCTTAAGATCTTGACCTAATAATAGAACTTATGCTTCTTCTAGTGCTCAGGTTTTTCCTTGGTTCAGATCCAGCTGTGCACCATAACCCAATTCTAGATCTTGCTCTCCATAAGATATTCAATGCTTGAGTGAATCACTTTGCCTAATGATCTCTTCCCCCTTTTCATAGTCTAAGGCCTTACTCGATACCATGGACCAAAACCAATTAGAACCATTACCTTGGACCAAATACCTAAGTTCAACACTTCGGACGAGATACCAATGTCCAAAACCATAGGTTCAAATACGAAGAACAAAATACCATGGACCAAAAATAAGTTTTCCCACGTGTACATGCTTTTCCTTGCATGAAAGTATGTGCATACATATACGCACCTTTTGATCGCCGAACCCGTGTGTATATGCGACTTGGTTAAGAGGACCCTGCATATATCTCTTTTTCTTTCATTCTAAGAGCCTGAACTGTGATTTGTCATTTGAGTGAGTTTCCATCGAGGGCAACACCTGTGTCATAATGCCAACAATCTCCCCCTTTGGACTTGATGGCAACCCCAAGTCACTCAAAGTGATTCTCCCCCTTTGTCATCAAGTGCAAAGGGTTATGCTCCCCCTGAGTACATGCTGAAATATCTGCTCTGCTGTGCTATCCATGCTCCCCCTGACTGTAGGCAAGGTCTGCAAGAAGATGTTCTACAAGAAGAAACATGAATTTATACATCATAAATGACCTTCCTATCACCAAAGGCTCATACATACATCCATCTCCCAACCAAGTGGGGATATACCAATATTGACTCATCCACCCAACCAGGTGGGGATGCACCAAAGGTTTACACATGATAAAACAAGAACATTACATCATCCATCCCAGGAATAGTGGGGAAACCAAAGTAGGTCATTACATGACCTTGATAAGAAAAGAAATACATGACATAGAGACGAAATATCTACAACAAGACTATGATAGTCATCAACAACTATCATCAGCAGCATTTGTCAATCATCATTCAGACCAGCAACCATGTTCTCCCTCCGCACCTGTTCCACCTGAAACCAAAAACAACTGTGAACTTGAACCAAGATATTCTAATATGATGTAAATAATGCATTATTAGAAGTATATATGCTCCCTTTGAACCTGTGCCAGATGGTCTTTGTCAGACCGATATCAGACTCTTTTCATCCTAAGCCTAGCCCACTGTTTGTCTTCAAATCAACATAAATTCAACTATATCCACATAAACTAGCGTATGTACGTGGATGCTCCACATGAAACTCGCGTACAACTACTTTTCTCTGAAACAGACAAGTTTCAACAATAAGATGATGCATCAACTACTCCCAACCTGGTGAGTATATCAGCAACCTGTTCCTTTGAGGGAACATACTTCAATTTGAGCTTTTATTCAAGCACTTGTTCTTGGAGAAAATGATATTTGATAGGTATGTGCTTGGCCTTTGAATGCATGACAGGATTCTTTGAAATACTGATTGCACTTGTATTATCACATAAAATAGAGATAGGTGGAGTACAAGTGATTTGAAAATCTTGCAAAGTTTGCATCATCCAAAGGAGTTGTGTGCAACAAGATGCAGCAGCCACATAGTCTGCTTCAGCTGTAGATAAAGAAATTGAACTTTGTTTCTTTTCTGAACCAAGATACTAATCTGGAACCCATAAAGAATGCACCACCACTAGTGCTTTTTCTGTCATCCACGCTTCTTGCCCAATCAACATCTGTATATGCATGAAGTGTGAGATATGTATCTCTAAGATACCATAATCCATAGTTTTGTGTTCCTTGAAGATATTTGAAAATCCTTTTAACGGCCTGAAGGTGTGCTTCTTTTGGATTTGCCTAGAATCTTCCAACTATTCCCACTACATGCATGATGTCTGGTCGGGTACCTGTCAGATAGAGTAGACTGCCAATCATGGATCTATAGGTTGGTTGATTTACTGTTGCTGAATCGTCATTTGCGCTGAGGTTGCATCCTGTTACCATAGGGCTACATACTGGTTTCGAGTCTTCCATGCCATATTTCTTCAAGATCTGCTTGAGATACTTGGTTTGTGATAAAAAGATACCGTATTTACTTTGTTGGACTTGTAAACCGAGAAAATATGTCAGCTCACCAAGCAAGGACATTTCAAATTCCTTCTACATCACCAAAGCAAAGTTTTGACTCATGTCTTCTTCATTTCTACCAAAGATGATATCATCAACATACACAACAAGTATTAGTAATTTATCATTATCAATTTTTACATATAGATTGCTATCTGCAGATCCTTTTGAAAAACCTTGTTGATGGAGGTATTTTTCCAGACGATAATACCAAGCCCTTGGAGCCTGTTTAATACCATATAGTGCATTCTTAAGTCTGCATACAAGTTTTGGATAATTTCTAAGGATGAATCCATTTGGTTGCTCAATATACACTTCTTCTTCTAAGTCTCCATTTGGAAAGGCAGATTTCACATC
Organism: Pinus taeda; assembly: GCA_000404065.3. Lineage (NCBI taxonomy): Eukaryota > Viridiplantae > Streptophyta > Pinopsida > Pinales > Pinaceae > Pinus > Pinus taeda. The sequence goes on along the minus strand of APFE031276195.1, from coordinate 48,343 downwards.
CATTTGCAATACTTTGAACTTTTGAAAGCTAGAAAGAGCAAGGAACATTCTTATGGCTTCAATTCTAGCAACCGGTGCAAAAGTTTCTTCAAAATATATACCTTCTTGTTGAGCATACCCTTTACAAATAATTCTAGCCTTGTTTCTAATAACATCTCCATTTTCATTCAGCTTGTTTTTGAATATCTGTTTGGTCCCTATGTCATTCTTATCATTTGGTCTTGGAACCAACTCCCAAGTGTTATTATTTTCAATCTGATCAAGTTCTTCCTTCATGGTCTTGACCCAGCATTCATATTTGCATGCTTCACTTACATTTCGTGGTTCAGTGGAGGAGAGCAATGCTAGATAGCTTGAAGCTTCTAAAATAGTTCTTCTTATTTGTACACCTGCCTCTTTCTGCCCCAAAATTTGAGTCTCTGGATGATTCTTCTGGACATACATGGATGGAATCTTTTCTTCTACCCTTATCTGTTCTTATGGTGCCTCATATGTTTCTTCTTCATCATAAGTTTGATTTGATGTTGAAGGATAGTCCTCATCATCTTCAAAATCTTTGGATTTTACCTACCTAGGATTGTTTCCTTCTTCATCAACCACTACATCAATACTTTCAACAATTTTTCCAAGTCTTTTATTGTAACACTTATCCTTTGCTATGGGGAGAGTAACCAAGGAGAATGCCTTCATCTGCTCTAGGTTCAAACTTGCCAAGGCTTTCATCAGTCCTTTTGATGTAACCTTTGCTTCCAAAAATTTTGAAGTATTTTACCGCAGGAGTCTTACCATACCAAAGTTCATGAGGATTTTGAGTGTTGTTCACCCAGATGTTTGTCTTGTTGAGAATAGTAATGGCAGCAACTGCAGCTTCAGCCCAAAAGTTTGCAGGAGTTCCAGACTCGTCAAGCATAGCATGAGCCATTTGTTGAATTGTTTTATTCATCCTTTCCACTACTCCATTTTGTTGAGGAGTACTTGCAGTAGATAATTCTCTTCTTATAACATGTACTTCACAAAAATCGAAAAAATCATCCTAGGTAAATTCACCTCTTCGATTAGACCTAAGGCATTTGATTCTGCGATCTGATTCGTTTTCAGCCCAGGCTTTGAATGCTTTGAACTTTTTGAAAGCTTCACCTTTATGCTTCAGGAGTCCTATCTAACACATCCTGGAAAAGTCATCAATGAATAATATGAAGTATTCTTCTCCTCGAGGTGACCTTTTCCTAGATGGAACACATACATCAATATGGACAAGTTCAAGTGGCTTACTAGCTGATCCTTCCTTCTCAGGGAAATTAGTTCTGGTTTGCTTGCAAAATTGACATGATTTGCATATTGTGTAGTCTGGAATTATAATGTCAGGTAGATCACGAATTGCCTGATATGTGCATTCTTTCCTTATCTGAGAGAAGCTTAGATGCCCCAATCTTCTGTGTCATAGCTAGTGTTCATCATTCTTTCTTAGATAGCATTGTTATTGTCCTCCCTTGAGTATGTATAAATTATTTGGAGTTCTTATGCCTTTGATCACTTTTTTTCTTGTATCAAGCAACGAACAATACATCCATTTGATCGAAATATTACCTCATTTCCTTGATCACACATTTGACTGACACAGATTATGCTTTAAGCCAAGGATAATTTTAGGGGCGAATGTTCCCCCTTTGGTGAAATTAAGGGGTTTTAAATTTTTAGTGGGCGAATATTTTGTATCATAGTACATTTTTACAAATCACCTCAAATAGCCCACCTTATTTTAAGGGAGAGGGTAAAAAAGGTAAATTTAGCCCTTGAAATTAGGAGTTACAACCTTTCATTCGCCCATTTCCAAGAATAGGTTTTATTTAAGTGAATCCATTCGCCCATTTTCAAGAATAGGTTTTATTAAGTGAATCCTATGGGCCAAATACTATATTTGTAAAAGAGGTATGGTAAATTAATAAAAATATAAATAAATGAGAAACATGTGAAATAAATAAAACATTTTTTATATTTACTCCATAAGTCACCTTATGTACATGCAAGGGTGTAAACAAATAAAAATATAAGTAAACTATATTTTAATTAAATTTTTTTATAAATTACTAATAGTAATTTTTAAGCTCGAGGTTTATGATAACCCATGGTATTGATAATACCATGTTATTCATTTGAGCATAGACTATTTAAGGGGGAAATTATATCATTATAGATCCATCTTAATTCTGGGTCTACCAGTTTATGATAACCCATGGTATTGATAATACCATGGTATTCATTTGAAAATAGACTATTTAAAGGGGAAATTCTATCATCTTAGATCCATCTTAATTCTGGGTCTACCAAGTTCTCAGATGGATATATAGGTTGGCTTTTATGATAATGAAGATATTAAATAGACTTAGGAAATTATATTGTAAAAACATCTTAAGGTGAATGGTTAAAGCATAGACATTGGACAAGTATATTTGTATACTTCTGTTTTAAAATGAAAAAAATCCAGGGCTAAAAGGAATGGATTGATTGCACTAGTCATCCTTCTATAACTTTCCAACATATGTTGGAGTAACAGATTGTAATTTGGGTAATTTTTCTAACTGAAAACAGGAACATACTTATGTATTGGCAGGGTGGTTAAGAGGTCCCTAGAAGTGATGAATTTGAATTTTTCGTGGTTTTATATATAGTATTCGGTTTTTTCTCATGCTTTCTGTGAATGACACAGGTGAATTTTATCCTACACCCACTAGGTTATCAATATGTAATTTCAGTAATTTTGATTTCAATTTTTTTTTTAAAGAAATGCAATGATTTCATTTGTGTATTCAATAAACACAATATTCTAATGGAATTCTACATTTGTGGTTTACCTATACAGATTCCATGGAGAAGTGTTAGTGGTGTGACATTAATTTTCCTCAAGCAGAGGCTTTAGTTTTACTCTTTTCTGGAAGAAAATACTTTCTTCCAACATTTTTGAGTTCCATGAAAAAATTGAAAGTCCTAATAGTATTCAATTATGGGTTCAAGAGAGACATAGTATTCAATTATGGGTTAAAGAAATCCACACTGAATGATCTATCGACCTTATCTTCATTTAGTTTAATACTATTCACTTGGAGAGCCTGCATGTGCCCCAACTTCAAGAGCATAGTAAAGTCATGTAGGACTTAGAGAAGCTATCTTTAAGCTTTTAGTGTTGATTGGGAAAATTTATGGGTTCAATAACACCCAGTCGAGCATTAAGCTTCCAATAATGCTAGATTTTAACCTGGAACACTTTTGTGATTTGGAGGAGATGCCCCCTCATATTTGTGACACATCTTCAGTTGTGAATTGGACTATTACTAACTATCATTTCCTTTGAATGTTACCTGATGACTTGGGGAACCTCAACTCTTTAATAATGTTAAGGAAGGAAAGAAAGTACATTACACTAAGTTCTCTTATGCTTTTCAAGTTTTCCTTGGATATCTACAACATTTCCGGTAGGAAAGTACATTCTATTAATGAAAATTTGTCTTGATAGAAAGGCCCAATTTCAAATTATAATGCTTTCAAAAAACATTGTATAACTGTAATGTTTCTAAAAGGAAAAAATATTTTTCAATTTAAGTATCATGATCCCATATTCCAACTTATTTTTCAGTAACCCATTAGGCTTTGTACCTTTGAATAAATCCATGTCTTTTGATAAGATCCTCTTCCAAATTAAAATGCAGTTTCCTTTTGGAAATAACCACATACAATGTCTTGATTTTGTTATTGAGAAAATAGAGGTTGTGAAACAAGCCTGTGCCATACAAGGACTTGATTCATTGATTATGTATCAATTATGGCTCTAGATGTAACAATGTCTTGATTTTGTTGCTTGAAAATAGAGGTTATGCTTTACTATTTCACAGAATTTCTTACAATCTTTCCATAAGTATTGATTTGTAATCTCAGTCACTGAGGGATGACTGTAATGACAAAGGTAATATTCCATGGTTTGAAGTTCCCCTCTTACTAAATATTTAAATATATCACCACAATTTAACTGTTAGTTAAAGGAATTGTATTTGATTTGTAAACAATTCATTGCTTGATTTATAGATTTTGATTTTTTCCCTTTTTTATATTTTTCTCAGATTTGGTATGAGATATCTTCCAAGATTTGGGTTCCCTAGTTTCCCCACCATAGTACGAGGTTTAGATGCTATCATTAAATATTCTTGGAACATTAAAACTTTCCAGTAAGTGTGCTTTGAAACATTGTTGTTGCTTTTCCATGGTGTTAATGCAAATAAGCACTACAACTAGTGCCATTATTTAGATCAAGTGCCAAAATCTAGGTGGTCTTGTAATAATGGAGTGATTGTTTTATAGCTACTAAGGTCATATGCATTTTTATCTCTTATGTTGTCCTAAGATATTCAAATTCAGAATAAGAATTCAGGTCTCGTTTCCACTGTAGATTGTAGTCAGTTTCTTGAACATAATATGTAGTAGATTATCTTTTACTAATCAACTGATGTGATCCCTCGCAAGAAAGAAAATTCAAAGTGACTTTGATTTCACATTGATTTGTCAAAACATCCACACAGGAAGGAGATTCAAAGTGACACTATGATGGCCATTATGTCAAGCCAGGTGGTCGCACTCCCTTGATCGTGAGCACGATTGTGATCAAGATGGAAGACTTCATAGTCTAGATTGATTGTTTAGCAGTGATAGTTAGTGGGCTCATTGACAAAAGCTTCTATTTCACTAATCCTTTTTATAGAGTTGTCAGATTCAATTTCCAAAGGTTTTAATTACACTATAGAGTTGAGTTTTGAGAGAGTTGTGATTCACAGTGTTAAGTATAGCAGACATGACACTTGAATGAAGACAAGCATAGTAGAGGTATCAGACTCTATTATAAGCTTACCTGCATATTATAAGGGACTTGGTTGGCTTTTTTTATAATTTTATAAACAAGTTCCATGTCATGGAAATGTGAAAAAAAACAGTGATATTGCCACCATGTGGCTCTTGTCATATATGGTTTTATACTTTTTCAAAAAATTCTCTAAGAGTTCACAATGCTAAGATTCACTAGGACTTTACAAAGTTTTATTATTTAGTGAAAGACTTGCCAAGATATTACAAGATTTTATAATTGAGTAAAATATTCGCCATGCCTGGTGAGAGATTCGCCAAAATATTATATATACATATTATATTATTGATAAAATCGCCTTCCATTTTTCCTATATACCATGGAGATTCGCCCATTTATTATATTTATAAATTTGGGGGGGTTCTTAAAATTTTCCCTGCTTTAAGCCATTAACATACATAACATTTCCAACTTTGACCTTTTCTTTCAAAAGAACAGAACTTTTACCTTTTATGAGTGCAGGGGTGTTATTTCCAAATGAGACCTTCCTTTCCTTTTCTAAGGCACTATATGAGTGAAGTTTTTCTTTATCACCTATCATATGTTTCGAGCATCCACTGTCGATGTACCACTGATTTTCCTGTCCTTCTATATATAAGGCTATACCACATCTTTCTGGTTGTGGTTCTTTCTTTCTCCAAGTTTTGGGACTCAATGAAGCTTGCTCCTACTGAGTTGTTTGCCAAAACCTACTCCTGCATTCAAAATCTTCATGACCGAAGTTATTACAAATAGAACATTCTATTTCATTTTCAAGAGCAGAAAAGTTATTGTAGGTCCTTTTCATGATCCCAAAAACACTCCTTAGATTTCATGCTTCTCTGGTCATGATGGTCTTGTAGGCAACACATTGAACTGCTTTGTGTCCAAAGTTGTGACAAGAGAAACATTGCCCATTGAAGAAATTCCTACGATTATCAAACCTACCGTCCAGGTGATTGTAGTTTCCATAGACATTCATTCCTGAGGAAAATTGAGAATGATTTACCTGTGGTTGGTTGTAGCCTCTATTCATCCTTGAAGTAGATTTCCCCCGATTTACTTGGTGATCTATGTTCATCCTTGAAGTAGATTGACCCTTACCTGGTGATCTACTTTATGCCTTTGCTATCGCTTGTCAACCTATTCACTTCTCCTTGCTGCATCAAGATAAATTTTGAAGGTGGATGGCTTTTGTGCTTGAGATGCTTCTTCAGAATATCCAATACTTGTCTTGATCAGAGGAGAACGCTGCACTTTGATAATCTCATCTAAAGTTTCAGATCCTTTAGCAAATCTAAGATTAAGAGCTTTTGTTTTCTCAATATCTTTTCTAAGTCCCACAATTTCACATTCTAACTTTTCATTGTGTTTTTCCTTTTCAGCAAGTTGGAATGTCAGAGTATCTATGATCATACTCTTTTCTTCTAAACATATTTTAAGCTTAGAAATTTCTTCATAGAGATCATCTTCATCTACATCATCCAAGAAATCATCATCTTCATAAGCCATCAAAAGTCTATAATCATTACATTGTTCATCTTCATCAGTAATTGAAAATCCATCACTGTCTTCATGAGTATAATATCTCTTCTTACTTACATTATGGTTTTGTTCCATCTAACTGGTTCCTTACCTTTGTCAAGCTTATCTTCATGAGGGCACTTGGCTGCATAATGACCGACTCTTCCACAAGCAAAGCATTTGAAAGGTAGCTTACCTCTAAATCTTCCAAAACCCCATTGAAGGTTCTTGACAAAGTTTGATTCTTCCTCTCCTTCTGACATATGTCCTGACTCATTGTTATCTCCTTTTCCTAAAGCTTTGAATGTAGCTTCTCTCCTATTTGATGGTCCCCCTTTTCTCATTTCGAAATAAATTAGGATTCCATGTAGCTGTGACATGGTAATGCTTTGTAGATTCTCCTTTTTTCCTATGGTAGAAACTTTTGATTCAAACTTAGAAGACAAAGATCTTAGAACGTTTTCAACCAAGGTAACTTCTTTTATTTCTTCACCCAAATTTTTCATACGGTTAACAATCTCATCTATACGTAAGAAATAATTAGCCACACTTTCATCACTATGCATTATGAGATTTTCATATTGAATTCTGAGAGTTTTTAGTTTTGCACGTTTTACCTTATCGTCTCCTTCATATATCAAAACGATCTTGTCACATATTTCTTTTGCGGTTTTGAGCTGCATAACCTTGATGAATTCTGATTGAGATAAACTCCCTAATAGAGTATTGACAGCGTTTGAATTTGTTTCATATTGCTTCTTACCAGCCGTATCTGTAGGAGTTGCTGATGGAAATGTGTATCCACGATATCCCAAACTTCTGTACCAAGAGATTGAAGATAGGTTGCGATTCTTACCTTCCAATAGATGAAGTTGCTCCCATCAAAGATTGGTGGCCTGATAGACGCCTCTTTTTCATAGTTTCTCATGATGATAGACCAAGCGATCAAGCTTCTTTTGAAGGACCTGCTCTGATACCAATTGTTGGAAACAATACTGAGAGGGGGGGGTGAATCAGTATTATCAATTCAACAATTTTTCAATTCACAGTTAGATTTGTATATGCTACTTCAGTTATGGGAAACTGCGTATATACACTACTATGTCTAAAGCAACCAACGTATATCAGTAAACTTTTGATTCATTAAATGTTGATCTTTAATTAGTGCATCAAAACATCATTAACCATAAGAACAGTAAACAAGTGCGGTAAAATAGAAAAAATCACACACATGGACACAAGATATAAGGTCGAAACCCAATTTGGGTGAAAACCACCTGCTACAATTCATCTCTATCTTCTTTTACTAAGAAACTTTTTTTATAATATTTCTATATTGGTGCAGTCTTATACTAGTACACATGCTTCTACCTGCAGAAGGCTACAACCTTCTCTCATTCTCCAGCTTCTCCTGGAAGGGAGCTACAACCCCATTAGCTCTTGTACTAGTACGTAGGTGCTGACCTACAGAAGGCTACAACCTTCTCTTTACTTCCAGGGACCACATTTCATAAATTTTCAGACTAGATCCATCAATAAAAAAACATCAAATACATCTGCATCAACCAATCTCCTTTGCTTCAATCAAAACTAAATCAAACAATTACTTATCTAAATGTTGTAACCCGAATACATTAATAGAAACCAGAACCCAATCCTGAACACAGAACACTACAACAATAAACAGAGGTAGCTAAAACATATTTCATGTGATGTACGCTACTTCAATATGTAGAACCTACATGCATATGCTTCTGTATTAAGGCCAACTAGCGTATACGCTATTTTGACTTATTTAACCAGCGTGTATATGGGCTTCTACTGTGCCGAACCTGCATACAGATCTATAAAATATAATTTACCCTTTTCACTTATTTAGATATACTAGAATTGGCAGATTTATAGATCAACTCATGCGCCAAATACCACAGATCAAAATCACACAAAGATACTACTATTCAAGCCTTAAGATCTTGACCTAACAATAGAACTTATGCTTCTTCTAGCGCTCAAGTTCTTCCTTGGTTCAAATCCAGCTATGCACCATAACCCAATTATAGATCTTGCTCTCCATAAGATATTCAATGCTTGAGTGAATCACTTTTCCTAATGATCTCTTCCCCCTTTTTATAGTTTGAGGCCTTACTCAATACCATGGACCAAAACCACTTAGAACCATTACCTTGGACCAAATACTTGGGTTCAACACTTCGAACAAGATACCATGGTCCAAAACCATAGGTTCAAATACCAAGAACTAAATACCATGGACCAAAAATAAGTTTTCCCACATGTACGTGCTTTTCCTTGCATGAAAGTGCATGCATACGTATACGCACCTTTTGATCATTGAAACCGCATGTATACGCGACTTGGTTAAGAGGAACCTGCGTATATCTATTTTTCTTTCATTCTGAGAGCCTGAACTGTGATCTATCATTTGAGTGAGTTGCCATCAAGGACAACACCTATGTCATAGCAGTGAACCTGTGTCATAATGCCAACACTTTGATGCCACAGCATGGTGTTCTCTCTAGAGACCACTAGGTTTTCTGCTCCACTTTCAGGAACCACAGAACTATTGCAGCCATCAATAATAGTGCTACCTTACAGCTTGTACAGAGTTCCAATCCGAACTCCCCGCATCAATACCAGTGCTCCCCGAACCATCTTGCAAGTATCCTTCTTGAACATTGTTTTTAAACTTGCGTCATCCAGCTTGCTAACAGAAATTAGATTTATGGATCATTCGGGAATATGTAGAACACCTGGAAGTGTTCTAAGCCTTCCACCTTCCAACTTCAACTTTACTTTTCCACGAACAACAATTCTAGCCTTCCTGTCATCCTCCAAGAAGACATCACCACCATCATATTTCTCATACTCGCAGAACCACTCTCTATGGGGAGTGAAGTGAAAGGATGCACCTGAGTCAATCAACGATGCCTCATGATCTACATGTGTACTTGAAGAAGCCAAGTACACATCCCCACCTTCATCTGAGTTGGTTTTTGCCTCTGCAGAAGGAGCCTCATCATATCCCTTTCCTTTGTTAGGAGCTTTAGATTTATAGTCCCTTTTGTAGTGCCCTTCCTTTCCACATTTCCAGCACACCACCTTTACAATATTTCTTGGAGATTTAGATCTCCCTTTAGATTTAGATCTCCCACTCAATGACTTATTTTTGTTTCTGTTCTAGGTCCACCCTCGGATAGGCAAGGCATCACCATTTTGGCTCTCCATGTTTTTTCATCTCATCTCTTCTGTCAACAAGGATGAGACTATTTCATCAAAATGCAAGGTAGTTGCATTGTTATCTATTGCAATAACTAAACTATCCCACGAATCTAGTAGAGAACACAACAAACTGATGGACTTATCTTCATCTGAAATTTTAATATCAATAGATGCTAACTGACTTACCACAGTATTAAATGCATTCAGATGCTCTATTACCGAGTCTCCATCTTTCATCCTCAGGCTATACAGCTTTTTTCGTAGGAATTGTTTATTCACCAGAGACTTAGATTGGTCCAAAGTCCCTAACTTGTCCCACAAAGCCTTCGCCGTAGCTTCTCCTGATACATTCAGCAATAATGAATCTGAGACACACAATCATATTGTGCTCTTTGTCTTTCGATCCAACTTCTTCCATTCTTCATCGAACACTCCCATTGGTTTAGTACCCGGATCTACTGCGATTCGCTGGTCTTTATCCATCAATAGATCCTCCATCTTGAGTTTCCACAACTCAAAGCTCTAACCATTAAATTTCTCGATCTCTATCTTTCCAATGCTCGCCATCTTCTTTCACCACCAGAATTGATCTCGTAGATCTCCCACTGAACAGGGTCTACCATAGGCCCGAGCGAAACCCCTCAGCAACAAAGGCATCCCCTTGAAGCCAAAATAGCTCTGATACCAAATGTAGGTTTTAACCCCGTACATAATTACTTGCATACAAATTCTAAAACACAGAAAATAAATAATGAGAGAGCAGAACACATAAAACACATATACACAACAATTTTCCCCTGGATCCCAAAACAGGGACTACCAGCTTGATTTTTCATTATGTTCCTTTCAGTGTGATAATACATATTTATACATGCCGAAGCATCCAATGCCATGGACCAAAAACCGTCACGTCCAAAAACATGTGTGAAAATCATGTAGAAAACCATAAGTGGGTTTGCCCAACCTAACATAGGGTCCTAAACCAAAAATTTTTGGGGTGCTGCCCCGGACCCCATAAAGTGGGGTTACAGGTACACCTCAAACCCCATGTGACCCTCCCCCTCTAACCCCTAGTTAACTACGTGGGCTAGTCATGGAAAGAATATAACACAACCCAACATTTGGGGATCGACGGGGCTCTTCATCACTCCGTGGTTTCCAGATTTTGATGCTAACACCATGATTGTATCAAGGATGTTGGCTTGAGTTAGGCTACATAACCTTCCCTATGCTTCTGGCATAATCAAGTACTATAACCCATTGTAAATATCATAGGGCAATACATAGAGACTGATGAACAAAGGTTGGAAGAACAAATATATACTTTCGCATGCATTTGTGTGGAGGTGGACCTCAGTAAAGGACTTCCAAACTACATTCAACTGATACACAACAAACAAAGCTGGACTCAAATTCTGGATTTTGAGAACACAACTTTCAGATGTCGAATATGTCGCCAAACAGGACATTTACAAAATATGTGCCTTGCAGCCACGAAAGAGTAGTGAAGGAAGAAGAAACCAGGGAAACAACCAAAAGGGTGGAAATTTACCCCAAATGAAGTGAATGAGGAATAGGAAGAAGTAGAAAAGGAACCCATCCCAGATCAGGATGAACAATGCATACAAGAAAACAAAGGAAACGTTGAAAAAATTCCAACATAATTACAAGGCCCTACAAATCAGCTAATAAGGATACCTGAAGGAAAGGACAATGGAGGAATAAAACATCGGCATGCTCACGATAATTCAAATTTGGAAAATAAAATATCTCGAATGGAGGAAAATCAGCTAGCTATCACCTCAAATATGCCATCTCAAGTAGAAAGGTAGAAGGTTGAAAAGAAGAAATGGAGAAAAGTATAACTTTTCTCCCCATTTTTTAGTTGATTGTTTTTGTATGAACTCATGATAATCAGTCTTAGACTAGATGATGAACATCTTGTAAGTAGCCACAACATGTAATTTTGTTTTCATTAATAAAATTACGATTTTTTCCTTGGAAAAAAATGAATTTCACCCTCCATTTCTTTGGAATGATGAGATGATAGGTTTGGGAGATCAAAAAGAGAAGATTTATGTATTTAAGCTTCTATGATCCATAATGAATTAAAGAAAGTCTTTCGGTAGAAATCACATGAGAGAATTTTTTTGGCCGACGCATTTCAAACCAATTAGTGTGGTTCATCATCAGACCAGATGAAGAGGCAGGCCATGGCAAAGGCTTAAATAGAGAGCAATGTAGAGACATAATTTCAAGTAACGACTATATTTGAACAATAATATTTAAATTATAATATTATTTTATTAATATATTAAAAACAAATATTATTAAGTAACGGCTATATTAAACGGCTAGTTTAAAAAAAAAATATATTTTAATAATGATA
>APFE031276195.1:0-30023 GCA_000404065.3 Pinus taeda | reverse complement strand
TTTTTCTCCACCTCGTTTTCCTTTTCCACCTAGAGGTTTTTCTACTCCTGTATATATGTCTAGTCTGTCATCTCCAGAAGCCTATTTATACGGCGGTCCGTCTGTTCCTGTTGGGTATCAGTCCATTTCTGGTACTTTTTTTAGGAGCATCTCCTCGTCCCTTCGAGCAGAAGTTATTAGCTGGAAGTAGTGGTAATAGTCAGTTGAGTGCAGAAGAAATTCTGATGATGTCAGGTCAGCCTCAAGGCAGTCAGTTACCACCTGGGGGGCAGCCTCAATGTACTCCATACGCGCCTGGGGGGCAACCTCAGGGTACTCTTTATCTGCCTGGGGGACAACCTCAGGGTACTAAATTTGTGCCTGGGGGGCAACCTCAAGGACAGTATGTCCCTACGGGACAATACCTTCCTCAAGGTCAACCCCAGGCCCAATATGTGCCCCAGGGTCAACCCTAGTATTCCTACATACCCCAAGGTCAACCTTCATATTAATATCAACCCCAGAGTCAATATTCTTACGTACCTCAAGGGCAACAACCCCAGTATCAGTATGTGCCCCAGGGTTATTAGCCCCAAGGCCAGTGTCAACCGCCTTCAGGTCAACCATATTATCAATCTTACCCTCAACCCGGTTATGGACCTCCATATCCTCAAGGTCAATACCCTGGAACGAATTTGGTGTGGGATCCTTCACAGAATCCGCAGATGTTGCAACCGAACATGCAGTCGTCTTCCCAGCCTGGACAGGTCACTAGTCCATCTCAACAACCCATCCAGTCTATGGCTTCATCTTTTGCATCTTCTGTAGTCTCTCAAACTGGGCCTAGTACTCCTAGTACTCCGCCTCGAATGTCTACTGCGGCTACTACAGCATCTTCTTCATCCACCCCAACTTCTTCTGGAGTATCAACAGTTCCGGTTTCTACTGTTCCTGTCTCTGTTCCTTAGACCTCTGTGCCTCAGTCTGGACCTACGGTCCAGATGCCTGTTGGAAGTACGGTTGTTACATCTCAACCTCAATTTATCCAACCTCTGTAACAGGGATAGTACCAACCACAATATGGTCCTCCTGCTCAACAACCAACTTACCAGTATCAACCGTATCCTGGGTATACTTATCAACAACCTCAGCAACCCCACTACGGTCCGGTTAATCCTAGTTTTCCAAGAGGATACAATATCCCTAATGCAATTCCCGTTCCAAGTTATCCTGGATATCCTCGTCCTGGGGCTGGTTTAGTGACCCCAAGTTTTCAAGATCCTAATCGGAAATTTCCTTTTATCGCAACTTTGGATTTACCAGACTTGACACGTCTTACAAATGATCCAATAAGTTATCATCCATATTGGCCGTCAATGCCGAATGAGTTGCCCAACGACATACCCAAATTCGAAGGTAAGCTTGGACAGGACCCTTCAAATCACGTGATGACTTACCACCTCTGGTGTGCATCAAATTCTATCTCGTATGATTCGATCCGCTTACGTCTTTTTCAGCGTACACTCATTGGTCTCACGGCCAAGTGGTACATTGAGTTACCACGGGAATTTTTGGTGCATCTGGCCAGTATCTGGCCAGTATTATTTTTGTTTCCACTTTCTCCATTATTCTCCGGGATCTATGCACTATTAGTTTTTAACTATTTTTTTCCCATGGATGTTGGTATATTGGTGGAACTATTTTAGCTGAAGCTTAATGTTTAGTTTTTCTCTCTATTTCCACGCTTCTTCCCAGAAATTGGCCTTGTCACCTCCTCTGATTTCCCAGAAGCTATGTGTTAATTTTTGGTATGTTCTATGCTAGAGCAATTTATTTGATTTCTTTTCCATATTAGCAATCACATCAACATAAAGTAAACTACAGATAGAACATAAATATAAATCGCAGAAGTCAAGCCAAGTCAAGAGGACACAAGGTGTGGCACAAGCCAGGGACAAACCCCACAATGTGTGGGGAAACACTTGATCAATTCTTCTTTTATTTTCTTCAAAGTTCAGCAGAGAAGGAGAGAGAGAGGGATAGTACATTTACAACAGAAGTCAACTCTTTGACTTATCTAGATCTAGCATTAGATCATATCATATAACGATGAGATCAGTTGAAGACATTCTGCTTCAACTGATTCTCAAGATGACTCCTTCACCTATCATGACGCTGTATCTGGTCCTCTAGTTGTACCACTGCATACTGCACCATGCTGTACTGATCAAGATCATGCTGCGCTGCACCCAAATATCATTGAGTTGTTCTCAACATCATGGATCTACACCCATCTGATCTGTACTCAATGACTGTTAAGTTGCTTCCATATTGCTATCCCAAATCAACAAGTATGCTGAGAATGACAAATCCAGTCTTCTCATTGTAATATACTACTATGTCGAATTAGTACAGCTGTAGGATTTCATATATCTTCTTTGCCACAAGAATATGTTGTCATTTAATCCCATTCATGGAGATGAATACCACCAAGGAGGATTGTGTTCATCACCGAAGCTTTGGGTAGTCCAAGGTACTGTTGTCTGAGACAGGGATATCATTTCTGAGACCAAAGAGATTTCTGCGTCCTCATATAATATTGCCTTGATTCATCTATCTGAGATAGATATGAAATGCCTAAATCACATACATCTCTTTTATGCTTTCTTCATACAGGAAGAAAACTGAGACAACTACAAGAATACCACCTAGATCTTCATCAATGCCAATATAGCCAAATAATGAGGAGGCCAAAACTTCTACTTATAATTTTCTTTATGATCTGCGTATAAGAGTCTTGACTGTGGCTATATGACAACGGATTCATCGTGGCTACCATCTACTGCTCCATCGTGGCTACCATCTATGCTTGCGGCTGGATCATGTATGATCTGTGGCTATATACCTGAAATTTCAGAGAGGAAGAATACGAAGTCCTTCTGCGTTAACAGGTCTTCATTAACCGAGTTAACAAGTCTCCATTACAGTGTATAGGGTTACATGAACAATGTATCATGTTTCCTGAACAACGTATGAACTACGCGTATGAGTTGCGTATAGTTACCATGACTGCATAGTTACCATATATAACTGCGGGTTGCATATGTGACAACGTTCCAAACTGCAGGTTCATATGACCAGTGTGTATATATATAAAATTGGACAATGTTGATATGAATCATATGAAACAGCGTGTATCTAACATTGATATACATCATATGAAACAGCATGTATATATAACTTTGGACAACGTGATATATGAGACATCATGTGTATATATAAACTGCGTGTTAATTATTTCCAGCGTATAAATGTCATGACAGCGCATAGGGTCCAGCTTACAAGATTTTTGTTTGCATCGCCATAAGCCTGTGGCTTACTGTGGCTAGGGCTCCATGAACAACGTTACGATGAACAACATATAAGAGAGTTTCCATGAGCAGCGTAATGGTCCTCTTCTTAGCAATGAGTTAGAGCATCATTTGACTGTGTATATATGTCTTCATGAGTGCATTGAAGGAGTCTCCTTGTCCCTGTGTTGGATCACCATACGTTGGCTAGGGCATCATCAAACAAGGACAACGTATTCTTTTTGTGGCTCTCCTTCTCCAAAAACCCAAGACGTGCAGAGGAGATCACATCAAGAATGTGTGTTTGAAATGACTTCAAGTCTTGTACATTTATACTAAAACATATATGATGAATAGTCATGACGTTTAGGCTTCCTGAGCCTACGTAAGAGCTGGTCGGCCAGATAATAAAACCATAATCTAAATAAATTCATATCTCCATAAATACTTATCAGAATCGGATGATTTTTCGATCAATCCTACACCTCTCGACGAGAGGGATCTAATAAAAATATTAGCTGCCATAAATAAGCTGACCCACATGGAGTTTGGCCCTAGTTGCCAATTTAACACTCCCTCTCAACTAGGGAAAACTCCATCCATTGATCCATAAGTCCGACTGCACTATCTCTGCCATCAGTGCCCTACACTATTCTACCCAACTCTGCTCAACTCTGCTGGCTCTGCTCTAGTTTTCTCAGCTCTGCTGGCTTTGCTCCGCTCTGCTCAGCTCTGTTGGCTTTGCTAGCTCTGCTCTGCTTAGCTCTGCTCAACGTTGCTAGCTCTGCTAGCTCTGCTTAGCTCTGTTGGCTCTGCTCTGCTTAGCTCTGCTCAACGCTGCTGGCTCTGCTAGCTCTGCTTAGCTTTGCTGGCTCTACTAAACTATGAAGAAGAAAAATTGATCGAGAATGTCTCATACCATTCTCCATTGACCCGAAGTCGGACTTAGAGTGCGTACCACTAGTCCTAGACTAGTATCAACCAACCCTATTGTTTAGGTAAATCCCCTCTGCGGACAGAGGCGATCCCACTAGCCTAAACGGGGTCTAGCAACAATCGAACAATGCCAACACGCAGGTCCCTAATTACAAAGTAAAGGCCAATGATGAGAGCCTACCTCGAATCCAACGCTTATATTCATAGGAGAGTCATCGCTTTCGTTCTTTCACTTCAGGTGGTCACAATCCTCATGATCCTCGTGAATAGACACCTGCACATGCAAAGAACAAGACAAATACAAGCATAAAATCCAAGAAATGCAACTATGTATCAATCAGAAAGGATACAACTCAAACATCATAATAAATACAAATGAGTGGAACCATAATGATAGTTGTCTATTATTATTGATAAAACAAAAGAGAATACGACCAAGTTCTAACTTCAAATCCTCCTTTGGCTGGGTGAATCAACTACACATGCCTTGCAAAGCTTGTAGGGGATGGGAACAAGCCTCTCTCTCCTTGATCACTTGGACATGGATCTCGTCCTTAAGGGTTTAGCCTCATAGGGATGAACAAGGCCTCTTTCAAGATGAGCTTAGCAATGCTCAGACCTTGGGAGCTTGAAAAGTAGAATTACTAACCAAGAACTACCAACTAGCTTGTCAAAGGGGAAAGAACAAGCTTATATAGAGATGGGAGGAGTAGATAAGACCATCCACTTGATTCATGGGATTGCCCTTATCATTAGGAAGCTTCCATGAGAGGTGGAGAACTACTTCCCCCCTTGGGAGATACGAAGCCCAACTGAACCAACTAGAACTGGAATTAGTTCATGGATAAGGTGGAAGGAACCTTCAGAAATTTGATTGTTAAAAACTTTACCCAACTGGGTTGGCGCTAGTGCGACTCTAAGATAGAGCGCCATCTCATGCACCCTCTTTGGAGGATTTACCCCATTGGTGCAAGTAATACACTATGGATCAGCGCCAATGGAGAAAGGGCTATATTTTTGGGTATTTTGCAGAAGGTGTCTTCAGGGCACATGGAGTACATACTTTAAGGGATACAAAGCAGGTGTTTTCAAGTTATGTCACTTCTCATAGGTCCTGGAATCAGTCCTCCAATGTATGGGAGAAGGGGTAACAGGGACGTTGACAAAATACTGTGTAACAGATGCCCCCTAAAGAATGAAGCCCCAGAGAGAGAGGGGTGAAGTGCTTTACAAGAACATGGTCGACTGAAAAAACGGCTGCCGGAGAACCTGCATGAAGTACAAATGATGTCTTGAATACATGATGTACATGGCATGGGTGCAACCATCCATAGCAGAGTACATAAAAATCTGGATCCTAGGTATGGACACAGCCATCCGATGAGGATCAAAGAATCAGACTCAGGCATGGTTGCAGCCATCCAGCGAATGAGTCATGTAGTGATTATAATAATCCACAAAATGCAGCCTGGATCTCAACATACAAAATCCAGGGTCTTGCGCTCCAAGACCCGAACAAAGTACAAGTTCAAGCATGCAAATACGGGAGTCGAAGTCGAACATGTGAGAACATCGTCTGATTACCAGTCAATGATGAAAACTGTTAACAGACGCGAGAGGTACCACCAATAATGACAATGGTCCTCAAGGTGCTATAGGTAAAATCCACGACGTGCGAATCAATGAGACGGTGTCGAACACCCGTAGAATCATCCGATCGGAGGCCAATGATGAAAACCTTGCGTCGAACACGAAGAACCTGTCATTGAGGCATGCAGGCTCCAAGGTACCTGAAGGGAGTCTCTAGGTCAACTTCCTAGATAATGAGCTGAAGTCGTCAGGAAGTGACCTTGATCGAAGGTGGGCCATAATGTTTCCCACATCATTGACACGAGACAGAGAAGGATAAAATGTTTTGTGTGAGGTGTCGGAGGGAGGTTGAGTATTCTGCAGAGGTCAACTTCTCTTGAACATAACGATGGCACGACAGTGGACTTGGCAGTATTTGACATCAAATGATTAGGGGTTATGATGACAAGACGATGAGCAGATGAATGGTCAAACAGGATAACCCAAACCCACGGAGGCAAGTGTGAAACAAGATGAGATATCCCCACCCAGACACAAATGCAGACGAGTGCCATGTTCAAGAGCGACATACTGCCAACACGATGATGATTACGGTTCCTTTATTCCCCCACCATTTCTAGCGAGCACCCCGGTTATTTTTGGATGACAAGCTTGACGGGGACAACATATGCTTGAGAGGCGTCATTTCGACAGAATCCGATGTCATTAAGTTTTAATGAGTCTGACAAAGGAAGAACTTAGTGTCTTTTAATGTTTAGAGAGTTTGAAAAGACAGCGAAAAGGAAACTCCAGGGGTGTCCTTTTTCGTAAATTTGTGTCTCTCGAGCCCGAAAAATTATAAAACCATGCTCGAAAGAATCACTCGACCATTACGATCGAGGAGTACTTTTCATAATAGTGACTCTGATTTGAAAAAGTAGAAAAGCGATCAAAACCACATCGCTTTGTGACCGTTAATGAACCGGAAACGACAAGGGTCCGATAATCTTTTCATTTTTCAACAGTCGGAAAAGGGTTTAAAGATGACCGCCTCTCATGTCCGTTTAACGAGTCGAGAGGACCAACTCGGCATTATTTTCAAATTTAGAGAGTCAGAAAAGAGCAAAAGGTGACTCCAAAGTGACTTTTTCATGTATTTACCGAGTCCTAAAAAGTATAAAATACAACTCGTTTCGCCATGAAAGCTCCATAAACACCTATCGCTGCACAAAAAATCGGCGTAAAACCCATTTTCGACACAAATATCCATAAAAATATTTATAAAATGACCTTTTAAAGCTTAATTAGGGCCAAAAAGCTATAAAAAGGTGAAAATAGTAAAATAAAAATTACTTTTCACTTTTTACCTTTGGAGAGAGACATTAGGGCTTTTTGGAGTGCGACCTTCAATTGGCGATTGCGACCAATCCGGTGGACCATTTCGAGTGCCGTCAGTGCCAGGTAAGCGGTCTTGTCCTTAGCTCCATTTTCATCTATTTGAAATTTGTTTTTAACTGCATTTTCATTTCCTATGGGGGGAATTGAAATTTACGGATTGCGCTCGGAACCCGCGCCAATGGGGCAAATTTCCCACAGGGCGCGCGCCCATGGGCGCGACTATTTTAGAAACAGTCGCGCCAACGGCCACGTGCATTTCTAGGCCAATTTTAACAAATTTAAAATCCATTTTTCTGCAATTTCAAGTTGTGTGAAGGTCTAATGCATCATTTTGACTTGTATTTGCAGATTAATCCGCAAAAATGGTGATGACATGGAAGGAACGGGAACATGACCAAGTGGACATATTAGCCCTAGCTGACGAGGATTGCATGGAGGCTCTCAGAGCGTGTCAGCTCAAAAAATTCTTCATGCTATCCTATTTGCAAGCTCAGCCAAAGCTCCTATAGTACTTGATTGACTTTTGGGACATAGAGGAACAGGTGTTCCAGATACGGGAACAGGTACTGGAATTGGACATATCGGATGTCTACTTCTTGACAAGATTGTCGCGACGAGGGCCGGTGCCTTGGTTGACTGGGAGTAGGCCATCTGGAGAAAATATGGATGAAGTGAAGGCTCGGATTTTCCCAGACGCAAGATATGGGCAGGGCAATTCGAAGGTGGATATCTCCACCATTCAGGATCTGACACTGAGAGCCTTACTATTCACTCTTACACGAGCTATGGGGGCACAAGCGCCTCACGAAGCTACGAAGAACCACCTACTATTAGTGATAGAGTGCCTTAGCCCGACGATCTTCAATTGGGCATCAGCTGTCACAACCAATATGAAGAGGTAGCTGACAAAGGCCAAGCGGGGCAAGCTACAACAGTTCGGGTATGGTTCCATCTAGGGGACGTTCTTCTTGGAACATGTGCCAAGCTTCCAGGGCCAAGGGGCCTTTGGCAAACCCAGCACCTCGAGAGCCGAGGATGGCTCGATGGGCGGAACTGATGCTGAGGGGTGGTGGCGGCCAGCAGAATGCCTTCAGACCAGAGTTCTTCGAGTGGCTTCGCCGCCAATTGATCATGGTGGAAGACTGGCCGTATGTGGGGACAGACTTCACTGGAGACCCTGACCTTCCCCTTCCGGAGGGAGAGGATTGGGACGAGGAGATTGGTACGTCCTCATTTTTGTGATTTTTTTATCATTAGTACATGCTCATCCTAATGACCTTTATATGCATGTGCAGATGTCGGCCCAGAGCGTCCAGCTGGCTTGTCTTTCATTGTGAGGAGACATCCAGTAGCAGCAGCAACAAGAGCAGATTCTCAGGAGGAGCGTGGTGACAGAGGGGAGCTCATCCAGAACCTCGAGGCTATCACTTGAGGGATCCCAGATTATGCTTGGTTAGCGGATGTCCCGCTAGAATACCAGAGACACACAGTAGGAGTGCCAACTCGCATTCACTGGCTCTTGAGGCGTCTAGTGCGAGCGGGACGTGCTACCATGAGCACCACCGAGACTAGATATCTAGGCTTTTCTTTTCATGCATATTTTTTGAGAGACATGTTGTCTCCGGATGTATTTAGACGGACATGTATTATTTTTTTTGATGATGCAAGGGGTGCAAACATTCTAGACACACACACATATATATATATACATATGTTTTATGGTCTTATTGTACTTTATGCTTCTTGTATTATGTTGAATCACATATTATGCAAATGTCTGTCCAACACATAATTAGCTAATGCATCGGTTAACGTATTAAGTCGTCTTGGAATATGTTGATAAGTAATGAAATCAAAATTCCTTTCTAATAACTTAACACGTAAATACAACCTTAAAATCCGATGATCTCTGACGGAATAACGTCCATTGAGTTGGTGGACTACAAGTTGAGAGTCCAAGTTCACAATCAATGTGCGAATGCCGAGGTTAATCGCCTCAGCTAACACTCCAATCACAATACTATATTCAGCAACATTGTTTGTTGTACAACCTAGACAAACTCCTTGAATGTTTATTAACTCACCATGAGGATCATAGATCACTGATGCCGCAGACGACAAGCTGCGCATACTGCGGGAAGCACCATCAGCGAAACCAACATAAGGCGATCCAAACATCTGTCCAAGAAGCAAGAGACACAATAAGCGGCAATCACGCCGACATACCAAGATAAAAACTAAAAAATGCACACACAACACACTTGCTGAAAGCACACGTATGTACAAAAAGGGAGTGCCTGGACTCATGCATAATATTTTTTGAGATACATCCCATTTCAGGGCCTATCCAGGGGGTTACCTTCATAATCAATAAGCTCATAGGCGCCTTTTTACAAAACTCTTTTCACAATAGGACTCATGCCACATAGGCTCGAGTTTTCCTGCCCCCAGCTTATCGTTAGCTTGATCATAGAGTAGTACTAAGTCTCCCTCAATGAAAGAGCGGGGATTAACAATGTTATCGAAGTGAGTTTTCACTCGCTTCTTCTGAGCTTCAATAGCTAAGGAGGCTAGATGACGAGTCTCATCCAGCCATTCTAAGTAAAGAAGACGCTCTTCTACTGGAGTAGTATCAGGGAGCAACTCGACGGCTATCTTTAATGAAGGAACCTCACACTCAATAGGAAGGGTTGCCTCTAGTCCATACACTAACTGAAAAGGAGTAAAACTGGTGGCGTCCTTCACGGAGGTACAGTAGGCCCGCAAAGTAGAGAACAACATCAGATGCCAATTGGACTTATGCATGTCAACAATTCTTTGAAGCATCGTGACCAAAACCTTGTTCACGGCTTCCACTTGACCGTTTGCCTGAGGATAGTACGGGGTCGAACTATCATGCCTGAGGCCCAACTAGGTTGTTAAATTGGTCATCATGTGATTACAAAAATGTTTTTCGTGATCAATGATGATGGCTTGGGGTACTTCGAACCGCGAAATAACATGGTTGAACAAAAACTGTGCCACGGTGTGACCGTCTTCTGACAATGTAGGCATCGCCTCGGCCCATTTCATGAAATAATCAACAGCGATAATGATGTACCCATGCCCCCCAGCCGAGCGAGGGTTACAGGTCGCATAATCGATGCCCCATTTGGCAAAAGGGCCGACGGTTACAACGGGGTGCAGTGGAGCAGGGGGTGCACGCATCTTCCGTTGGTAAATCTGGAATTCATGACACGAACGGACAACAAGAATGCAATCCTTGAAAATGGAGGGCCAAAAATAGCCGGCATAGAGGATTTTCTGTGCGGTGGCATATCCAGACATGTGACCTCCACACGCA
This sequence comes from Pinus taeda, assembly GCA_000404065.3. Classification (NCBI taxonomy): domain Eukaryota; kingdom Viridiplantae; phylum Streptophyta; class Pinopsida; order Pinales; family Pinaceae; genus Pinus; species Pinus taeda. The sequence goes on along the minus strand of APFE031276195.1, from coordinate 19,448 downwards.
CCAGAGTGGTAGTCATTAAGAACTCTCTCTGCTTCTTTGAAAGTCAAACATCGGCGAAGAACAAAATCAACACTGAGACGATACAGGGTGTCCCCAACGATGCGATATGGGTGGGCTTGATGTCAAATCCGTCAGCGAGCATCCTTAGAGGTCTCAGGGCGGAAGGAGGACATCTGAAAGTAGACAATAATATCCCCGTACCAGGGATCGAGGGTGCTAATGAGGAAGAGAGTTTTGTCTGGAATGGAATCCTCTAACTGAGAGGAGGCACCGGTAGATGGCAAAGAACACAACAGCTCAGCGAAGACGAGTGATTTCTTAGACTTGGCAGCAGTAAATTCCAAGTCAAACTCTTGGAGGATGACTATCCACTTCGAGTATTTGCCCCCAGCAACTGGCGTGACAAAATGTAGGTCATAGGGTTGCAATCAGAGATCACTGTCATTGTACGCAACAAGATGTAATGACAAAAGCGTTGAACTACACATACAGCAGTGAGGGCCAACTTATCGACATAATCATATCGAGATTCCATGGCTAACAAATTGCGACTAAGGTAATAAATAACGTGTTTAGTGCCATCATCGTCATCCTAAACCAGAACCATACTGATGGTGGTGTCAGTAGCGGCCAAATACAACGTGTAATCCCGATGATAATTTGGAGGTCACAACAAAGGGGTGGAAACCAGAAGAGTTTTAAGATGTGCAAAAGACTCGTCAGCTATGGCATCCCATCGAAATGGGGTGTCACGCTTAAGTAACCGCATGAAACCTTTTGCCACTTCAGCATAATTCGGGATAAATCGTCGTAAGAAATTTGCTTTACCCTACAAACTTTGCAGTTTCCACAAAGAAGCAGGGGGAGGAAGATTCAAAATGGCTTCGACTTTAAGGGGATCCAAGCAAATGCCCTCTCGGGAGACGATGAACCTAAGAAGTCGACCAAATTCTACGCAGAAGACACATTTATGCGGATTAACTTGGATATTGTAGTGTCGACAGCAGAGAAAAATCTCGCGGAGGTGTGACAGATGGTCTTTGCGCTTAGCCGAATGAGCGGGAAGGTCATCCATATAAGGTTGTACGATGTGCCGGATATCATGAAAGGCGTAAGACATCACACGTTGAAAAGTGGCACCGACATTCTTGAGACCGAAAGGGAGCTTTTTATAAGCGAAAGTCCCCCACAGACAGATAAAGGCTGTCTTGTGTTGATCAGTGGGCGCGATATTAATCTGGTTGTAGCCAAAAAAGCCATCCATAAATGAATATATCTCACTCCCAGCACACTCATCAATGAGCTAGTCAATGAAAGGTGTGGGCTAGTTATCTTTCGGGCAGGCTCGGTTAATATCGCGATAATCGACACAGACATGAATAGTACCCTGCTTTTTATCGACAGGGACAATGTTAGAGACCCAATCTATGAGTGGGATAGGGTAAATAAAACCAGCTTTAAGAAGTTTTTCAACTTCCGCTTTGATAGCTACAGCCTTATGGGGGTGCACAGGGCATAAACACTGACGAACAGGTTTAGCTCCTGGATACGTAGGTATCTCATGCACTACAATGTTTGGATCGATGCTGGGCATCTCTTCATAGGACCATGCAAATACGTCACGGAATTCGTGAAAAAGAGCTATATAGATTTGAATTTCCTCAAGAGTGCAGGTGACTCCTATGTAGATATTCTCGACAATCCCTGGTTTGACAGAGATGTCGATAGGTTGGGTCTGCGTAATGTTCCCCAAATTCCCTTCAGACGATACTTGATAGACTTGAACAGGTGTCTGAAGAGGTTGTGAAGGATGCCACGAAGCAAACCGCTCGAGACAAGCCAACATTTCCCGAAGGGTAGGGAGAAATGAGGAACGGTGATGACGATTGAACCACAGAGGTTCCTCGAGAGACATGGTCTCCATGATGGCTTCGTCGGAAGGAAATATTTCCTTTAATGGATCCAAGGAGGCCCATTCTCCAAGCCAAGGGGAATAGTCGTATGAGTCAAGAGCTTCGCTTAAAGAAGCAGGTTCAGTAGGAGGAGCCGATACACCAGCAATTTCGATGTAGTTGAGCTCGGCGGGACTCAACGGCATCTCCTTGCCCCATGATTCTATCTGGTCGATGGGTGGAAGAACCCAAGAATCAGAATGAACCGAAATCATACTGATGGAGGCGAGGTTAGGAGGTGGGAGTGAGAAAACACCCATGAGGGTGGGATCTTTGAAGAGCCCGGCTCCCACACTCTTGAAAGGGATGGAGGTATGCTCCACCAAAGGCACATTTCCTTCAGAAGAGGAAGCAAAGAAGGAGAGCTAGTCTACCATGACAATTTTCCATTGGTGAGGGAAACGAATGACACAGAAGAGGGATGAAGCCAAGGCACGCATGGCATACATCCAACTTCGACCCAGAAGGAGGTTGTAAGTAAGATTTGCAACAACGACCTCAACTTCTACCTCAACGGTTTTCCCTTATAAAGTGATCGACAATCGTTGAAGAATACCATAGGAATGAGATTCTCTCCCATTGAAGGCTTCCAGTGTCGTGGGAGACTCGCTCAAGGTCGGAGACTTGATCGCTTTCCAACAAGCAACAGACATGATGCAAGTTGACACGCCCTCATCAATAACTGTACGATGGATTGTTTTGGAATTGATGATGACTTGTATAAGAAAGGCGATCTGATGAGGCAGCCTTGGGACATGGCTCTCGAGATCAAAGTTAATCAAATCCGAATCTGCAGGGTCGATGCCACCGATGGCCGATAGCAGAGACTTCCTCTGAGGGGGGCAGCTCTGGAGAACCTCCAAGGCAGACATAACCGACAGAGCCTGCGCTAAGTCCTCAACTATGCTATGATGATGGGCAGCATGAGCATTTGGGTTGTAAGATGATCTCTTGAGTACTCCTTTGGGAGGGGGTTGGATGGTCGTCTCAGTACTTGGTCTCTCGATATGGAGCGGACCAGAGCTGAACGAAGGAGCGCTTGAGGGGACTTTAGGCTCCTTCCCGGAGGACGACGGATACTCCTTTGTTCGAGTCGTTACATGAACGGGAACGGATCCAGCCATGAAGACTTGTGAACCAAAGGGAGATGAAGACGACGATGGATCAGCCACCATTTGAGTCTTTTGAGAGGGGAAAGGTTCTTTCAGAACCGCAGGAATCCCAGGGGCACCTTTCAACAAACGACTAACTTCGAACTGCCTAGGGCAGTCTTTGGTGTAGTGATCCTCATCAAAGATGAGACAAGGATACTTGGGTTTGCGCTTAGCTCCTTCCTCGGATGGAGGTTTGGAGGAATCCTGTTTAGGTTGCTCAGACTTATTTTTTGCTTTCCCCTTTTTCTTTCCTTTCGAGGCCTTATTCACCATGGTGGACTAGATGACGTTAACCTCGGAAGTACTTATAGAATTAGAACCACCCTGAGAAGTGTTTTCGCTAGAAGCATTTGGTTTTGGCTTCCCAGGGTTCGAAGATGATTTTTTCGACGACGGATTTACAGAGCCAATAAATCCATCAACAGATGGTTTTGGTGGAGCCTTGGATGTACCGTGTCTCGAGGCATTAGGAAAATACTCATACAAAGTACCTAATTGATAGTACACTAAGTCAAAGTACTGAGCACACGCGATAGCTTGCTCTTTAGTTACGCAAGCTCCCATGGAAATGTCCTGTGAAATCTTAGGGACAAAGGAAGTTGTGAACCAATTGGTGAGGAGTTGATCAGGAATCCAAAACTTGATCAACCGACGACGCCTTATCTATTCATGTATATGATCCGAGATATGTGCAGCCGTATCCTGCTTGAGAGACATAAGGAGATGGGTACCTGTCTCGTACTGAATGGGTAACTGGAAATGAGTAAGGAGTGCCATAGCCAATGAATTGAAATCTTGAAAAGACCCACAGGTCAATTCAATGTACCATTTAGTAGCGGAGCCGGTGAGAGTCCTTTGAAACAGGCGAAGTTGAACCGAATCGTCAAGACATGAATTGGACGAACACCATAGGTGATAAGTCATTACATCGGCTTGAGGATCCTCTCTAGCTTTGCCGTTGAATTTGGGACAATCGCCGGGTATCTTAGTTGGAACTGGAGGCCATTGTGGATTATGTAAAATAGGATCATTTGTTAACTTCGACACATCGGGCAGTTCCAACGTCACTAGAAATGGTAGTTGCGGGTTGAAGGACATCTGCTGATATGAGGTCGGGCCAGAGTTCCATCCAATTGCCAGTTGCCCCCATTGACTTTGCTCGGGTGGACCTAGTCCGAAAGGACCTTGTCCATAGGAACTCTATCCATAAGGGTTATATCCATAGCTGGATGGTTGATTCTGGTTTTGCCCCCCAACACCCCATTGGTTACCATACTGACTGGAAGGAGCAACGTTGGGTTGCTGGTAATTTTGATAAGAGGTTGCATGTGGATGTTGGTAATTTTGATACGGGGTAAATTGATTTTTCCCCTGGGGTTGCTGGTATCCATATGGTAGCTGGGCTCCATATTGAGCCTGGGAACCAGGCTGCGTTTGATAAGAAGGTTGGGATTGATACCCACCTTGCGGCTGGAGACCAGTTTGATTCTGGGGCTAGTAACCGGGTTGAGAAGCAGGAACCATCTGCATGCCCGGTCGAGCCAGCCCAGAGAGATATCCTTGTGAAGACTGAGGTTGGGCCATCTGGCCGGAAGGTTGCTGGGACGGTCCTACTTGCCCAGAAGGCTGAGCTTGTTGGGTGTTTGGTTGTCCTTGCACAACCGAAGGTTGACTAGGATGAGTAGTGGGTTGGCCTTGCTGCATGTAAGGTTGGCCTCCCTGCCTAGAAGGGTAGCCTTGCTAGTTTCTGGGTTATCCTTGTTGCGCGTAAGGTTGTCCTGGATTCCCATAGAGTTGACTCGAAGGGTATCCCTGCTGGGGTCCAAGTTGTCCTTGTTGAGCATAAGGTTGTCCCGGGTTTCCAGAAGGTTGCCCAAGATATGTAAAAGAAGGACCACTAGAGGCCGAAGGTTGTCCCTGGGAGGGTTGTCCTTGTGAGCCTCAAGGTTGCCCTGGATAGGTCTGGCCATAATACTGCTGCCCATAATTAGGCTACGAGTAGGATGGCTGACCTTGGTATGATGGTCCTTGATGAGGCTACCTTTTATTGAGACGGAATTGACCACCACCATAACCGGTGGTACCCCAAGCGACATTCAACAGAACTGTACCCTCAATAGCGAGTTCAGCTGGCAAGAAGGTATACAAATAATGATTGACAGGGTCATAATAAGGGCCTTGCCCGCCTAGATTTTGGACAACATGCAAGTACTAAGAATATGTCCCCCCCACTGAAATAACATCAGAAGAAGGTGGGGCACCACTTGCAGGATGAATGACTCTGGTAGCATGTGCCGACTGAACACTACGCACTGGGCCACGGGATGGGCTGGAAATAGTAGTTACAACGAAAGATGCCATAACGACATTAGCAACCGGAGTCAACGATGCAACACAAACGATCGGATTGGTCAGAACTGACGTGATAGCGGTATGGTGAACTTGGGAAACAAAAGGTCCCGTAGTGCGAATAATGTTATTGTCCCACATAGAAGAGGAACTCGTAGAGCCCATGGCATCCCTCAGAGATCTATAGCGCGCCGACACTGTAATACCGAGAGGTGTAATAGTGTATGGCGTAGATATGACCGGGGATGTGGCCGGGATGGGAGTCTCAATACTCGACATAACAAGTGTTCCACTCGATACAGGAGATGTGTCTTCCATATCAGAAGAAGCCATCGGGGACAAAACACCAATAGGAGTAGAGGGAAAATCCTCTTCGAAGGGCTCCCAAATAGGATTCCAAAACAAATCGTAAAGCTCATCCTCTGGAGTGCGAGAGTTCAACGGTTGGACACTTGGAATAACAAGAAAAGTGTCACCACAAACCGGAGTCTCAGGAGCAGCAGAAGAAGGAAACCCTTGGTCACTTGGGACGACAGACGGGATCGATGGATACGTCAGGATGATCGAATCAAGCAAAAATCCTAGACAAGCTAACGATAAAAGACCCTACTCAAAACTGATGCACACAAGATCTAACAAGGTAAATGTAATTGTGGTCGAATCAATTTTTAAGACATTAGGACACAACTTGACCTTTTCATGTTTTAAGAGTCGAAAAAAGGGCAAAAGATGACTCTAGGCGCCTTCGAATATTTAGTGAGCCCGAAGTGACAAATGCTCAATAGAGCCTTTTCTTTTAAGGAGTCCAAAAAGGATCAAAAAGTGACTACTCTAGAGAAACTAGGCAAGGGGTTTACCAGACAATCCGTAAAACTGCATATACACCTTAACAATCATATGAAAGCCAAGGACTTTCCGTACGGCAGTCAATCTTCCCGAATGTTGTGTTCGGTGCGTTACGGGCTGTAAGGCGGCAGACACAGCTTCCTATGGATCAAGGATGATAACCTAGTGGAGTCTCCTCATATATACGCGATGGTACGTGGGAGCACAAGTCCGTACTAGACCACAATTGAATCGCACAAGGAGGAATCACCCAACCTTAATGCGAGAACAAAAGTGAGTAGGTTTAACTACGCGGGAGCATGTCTCTAGCCTAGACCTCTAGAATGTGAGCGTTATGTTCCAATGCATTTTTAAGTTCATTCGATTTATTTTAAGGTTGATCTTGAGTTAAGTTTCGGTTTTCAGGTCCTACCGTATGTAATTTCTCAAAATCCCTAAATGCAATCTATATGCCTAAACATGTCATTCTATTCGATGAATGCTAATTACAAAAGAGTTAGAGAGCTTTCATGCAGACGAAACGATCACAAACAACAAAGAGTCCCCCTAATGCAACTAATGAAAATCACTAAACTTTTCTTTAAGATCACTAATTCACTAATCAAAATGAAAAGTCTTAACTTTCATTAACCGTTCCAAAGCGAAAGAGATTTTCTTTTTCAATAATGGCAAAATGCACTAAAGAAATTTTTGAGAAATAATACTAACAAACTCTAACCAATACACACACGTTCAGTTCCTCAAAACACAAATCAACCATCGAAAGAATAAAAAAGATCCCAAAGCGAACAATGAGCTGTGTGATCTGGGCTTAAAGTGAGACGAAGCAGAATTCAAGTGAAGACGAAGAAAATCACGTGAATAACACAACGAAATCATTCACGACTACGAAACAAGTGTAAGGGAGCGAACAAGAGAGTCGACTGGACAACAAAAAGATCAAAACACCTTAGGAAGACTCAATTTAGAAGGCCACTAGATGCCCTAGGGCTAGAAATGTGAAATCGATAGAGAAAAGCAAACACCCAAAGGGTAGCGATCGAAACTAGTCAAATCACACTCCAACACACCAAATTAGTCTAGTAAAGGTACTCAGGACAAAACCAAAGCTCAAAAAGTTAAGAACCTAGCAAACTTCAAAAGTTAACAGGCCTGACGCGACTGTCAGGCTGCAACTGGCGCCTTTTAGGATTGGCGTGGGTTGTCAATGTGCAACTTGCGCCAAATGGCATGACTGTCACACTATAAACTAGCACCAGTCGAGTTTGTTATGGAAAATAAAAAAACACAAGAGCCAAGGCTAAAACAACAATACCTAAGTACTCTCAAGAGGAAAAAACCGCACAGGTATCCAACCCAAAAAGCAAAACAAACGGGAGAAACCAAGGAAACAATCAAGGAACAAGGCTAGTCCCAAGTTGTTCAGTTTGCAAACCAAACCGGAGATGGATTGAAGCAACGTTTATCTACTTCACTAATGCAAAGCAATAGCGTTTCGAAGGCTATCTGGTCAGACTTCAGGCTCCGTCTAATAGTTCACAAATCAAACAGCAAGACAAGATAAAACAAAAAAAGGCAAAAGCCAACTCCCCAGCGGAGTCGCCAAATTGTTGTATAGGTAAATCCCCTCTGCGGACAGAGGCGATCCCACTAGCTTAAATGGGGTCTAGAAACAATCAAACAATGCTAACACGCACGTCCCTAATTGCAAAGTAAAGGCCAATGATGAGAGCCTACCTCAAATCCAACGCTTATATTTGTAGGAGAGTCATCGCTTCTGTTCTTTCGCTTTAGCTGGTCACAATCCTCACGATCCTCATGAATAGACACCTGCACATGCAAAGAATAAGACAAATACAAGCATAAAATCCAAGAAATGAAACTATGTATTAGTCAGAAAGGATACAAATCAAACATCATACTAAAGACACATGAGTGGAACCATAATGATAGTCGTCTATTATTATTGATAAAACAAAAGAGAATACAACCAATTTCTGACATCAAATCCTCCTTTGCCTGGGTGAATCAGCAACACATGCCTTGCAAATATTGTAGGGGATGGGAACAAGCGTCTCTCTCCTTGATCACTTGGACATGGATCTCCTCCTTAATGGTTTAGCCTCATAGGGATGAACAAGGCCTCTTGCAAGATGAGCTGAGCAATTCTCAGACTTTGGGAGCTTGAAAAGTAGAATTACTAACCAAGAATTACCAACTAGCTTGTCAAAGGGGAAAGAACAAGCTTATATAGAGATGGGAGGAGTAGATAAGATCATCCACTTGATTCATGGGATTGCCCTTATCATTAGGAAGCTTCCATGAGAGGTGGAGAACTACTTCCCTCCTTGGGAGATACGAAGCCCAACTGAACCAACTAGAATTGGAATTAGTTCATGGATAAGGTGGAAGGAACCTTCAAAAGTTTGATTGTTAAAAAATTTACCCAACTGGGTTGGCGCTAGTGCGACTCTGAGACAGAGCGCCAGCTGGCGCGCCCTCTTTGGAGGATTTACCCAATTGGCACGAGTAATACACTGTGGATCAACGTCAATGGAGAAAGGGCTATATTTTTGGGTATTTTGCAGAAGGTGTCTTCAGGGCACATGGAGTACATACTTTAAGGGATACAAAGTAGGTGTTTTCAAGTTATGTCACTTCTCACAGGTCCCAGAATCGGTCCTCCAATGTACGGGAGAAGGGGTAATAGGGACGGTTACAAAATACTGTGTAACAAACCCGAAGTTAGCGTCATAGTATGTATGAATCTCACTAGTCCCAGACCAGTACTGCACTGACACGAAGTCAGTCTCGAAGTATGTACCACTGGTCCCAGACCAGTCTTAGCTGACCCGAAGTCAGCGTCATAGTATGTACAACTCCTACCACTAGTTCCAGACCAGTATCACAAGCTCAGAGAATGTATTACTGGTCCCAGACCAGTCTGAACCGACTCGAAGTTAGCATCATAGTATGTACGACTCTCACTAGTCCCAAACCAGTCCTGCACTGACACGAAGTCAGCCTCGGAGTATGTACCACTGGTCCTAGACCAGTCTCAGCCGACCCGAAGTAAGCGTCATAGTATGTACAACTCCTACCACTGGTCCCAGACTAGTATCATTGATCCCAGATCAATGGAGGTCATCCTAGCATAGGGAGTATGGTAGATACAACGATGCATCCATCGGTACTACTATGGTCCCTAACTTCATTTCCCTGCTCATTGATCAGATGAAAGGTACTTCCCATGAGTCCCAGACTGCATGGGTAGGATGCCTCGACAGGAGAACTTAATCAATCCTGTCCTCACAGGAGAACACATCAATCCTGCTACAATCGCCATGGAGAACACATCAATCCAGGTCTCACAGGAGAACTAATCATCCTGCTACACAGGAGAATGAATCATCTTGTTCCACAAGAGAGCGAATCATCTTGTCCCACAAGAGAGCGAATCATCTTGTTCTAGTGCACACCACCAGGGGAGGGTGAGTCACCCTGTGGTCATATGTTGCTCCAGTAGAACTGCAAGCCCCCAGAGCTCCTAAAGCTCAATGTATGCAACATGCAGGACCCTTCTTCAAAGGTCTCTCGATGACTCCAAGTTGTTCAGGAAAATCACAAATTTGATCTTTCCTCGGGGCTCTGTCCTATACATCATCACGGTTCAATGGAGCCTCCTTGATCATCAATTTACCATATCCCAGATAAGACAGTATTTGATGTCTATCTGCTAGAGCATTGTCAAATACAATATTCCTCAATAATCGAATCCCATCTCTGGTTGTCACAGAGAATCACAGTGGTATTCATCATGTGTACAAACAGCTCATTGAAGAGCTTCAGCAACCATACCACCTCACAGAAGGCCATACTATCAGCAATGTATACTGCCTTGGTGGTGCTCAGAGTCACCGACTTCTGCTTCCTGCTCATCCAGGATATCGAGGTAGATTCCAAAGAGAAACAACACTGAGAAGTGCTCTAGTGATCCTCCATACTGCTTGCCCACTCATCATTCGAATAATCATGTGGTTTCAAATTTCCGCCAGTGTATCTCCATCCATTAGCGATTGTGCCCTGAAGATATCTTAGAAGATTCTTGGCACCAATCTAGTGAGGCTCAACCAAATATGAGCTCACCATGCTAACTGTAGCACAGATGTCCGAACGGAGGTTCTCCAAGAACATCAATGCGAATGAGTTTATCAAATTCAAAGGCATTTCCCAAATCTGGTCTGACATCATTACCATATAACTTCTGAAAGTTAGGATCCTCAAGGCAGTCACAAGCTTGCAGCTTATCTTCTCACATTCAGAATCCAACTCCCTCTGTCTCCTATAAATGAGAGGGTCTGCACTTGTCAGACATAGGTGCCGGTATGAGAGGTTTATCATCCACAACCTTCGAGTAATGGTTTGGATCGGTTTCACTCCCAGTGAATCTCAGCTGCATTAGACAGCTATCAATCCTCTCATACTACGCCCGAGGTGTTTTGCTTCAAGCCATAGAGGGCTTTCTTCCACCTGTATACATGAGATTCCCGATCATGAGTCTCAAACTCCTCGGGTTGTTCCAAGCCTGTGGACCTACTGCATGAGGGGAATGATTCCCTTATAATATTTTCCTTCGGTACATTTCAGACATGTACCTTCATGCTCCTTCTTGAATTCAAGCATCCTAGTCATCATCTGACTCACAGACCTCCGGTGCTAAGTCAATGGACATGGTCCCTAGTGGATTTCCTGCAACTTGATACAACCTTGAACCCAAAAACATCTTTGAAAGATCTATTTTCAAACACGTAACTTTCCATCGATAAGTGCCACCCTGTAACCTTTAACTTCCATTTCTGAGATGGACATCAGGTTCTTCTTGCGATCAGGTACATAAAAGAGATTCTGGGGTTTCTTGCTTTCGTGGAAGAGTCGACCATTTCCTTGATGACCTGCATTACCAGAAATTCCTTTAATCATTGAAGATGTCCCAGGAATGATTGTTATCTTCATCAAGAGATGTGTCTCTGCCATTTGGACACTCCTTCGCATAACGACCGAACTTATTTCAACAAGGCATCTGCCTTTCCTTCCGCCCTTAAATCTGAACTTCCCAATGAAGTGATATTAAGATGAACCATCCGAATCTTCCACTGCGCCATTCTGATAACATTCTCTGCATTGACTTCACCCTAGGTGAATTATGAGGAACCCATTGATCCTTCTGTCTTGTCCCAACTGCCTTTGGTGATGGCTCTTTCATTCTTGCTTGGGCATTGTCTTCACCTCAGCTCTGATACCATGTTAATTTTTGGTATGTTCTATGCTAGATAAATTTATTTGATTTCTTTTCCATATTAGCAATCACATTAGCATAAAGTAAAATTCAGATAGAACATAAATATAAATCGTAGAAGACAAGCCAAGTCAAGAGGACACAAGATGTGGCGCAAGCCAGGGACAAACCCCACAATGTGTGGGGAAACCCTTGATCAATTCTTCTTTTATTTTCTTCAAAGTTTAGCAGAGAAGGAGAGAGAGAGGGATAGTACATTTACAACAGAAGCCAACTCTTTGACTTATCTAGATCTAGCATTAGATCATATCGTATAACGATGAGATCAGTTAAAGACATTCTGATTTAACTGATTCTCAAGATGACTCCTTCACCTATCATCACGCTGTATCTGGTCCTCTAGTTGCACCACTGCATACTGCACCATGCTGTACTGATCAAGATTATGCTGCGCTGCACCCAAATATCATTGAGCTGTTCTCAACATCATGGATCTGCACCCATTTGATGTGTACTCAATGATTGTTAAGTTGCTTCCATATTGCTAGCCCAAATCAACAAGTATGCTGAGAATGACAAATCCAGTCTTCTTATTGTGATATACTACTATGTCGAATTAGTACAGCTGTATGGTTTCATAGATCTTCTTTGCCACAAGAATATGCTGTCATTTGATCCCATTCATGGAGATGAATACCACGAAGGAGGATTGTGTTCATCACCGAAGCTTTGGGTAGTCCAAGGTACTGTTGTCTGATACAGGGATATCATTTTTGAGACCAAAGAGATTTCTGCGTCCTCATATAAGATTGTCTTGATTCATCTATCCAATATAGATATGAAATGCCTAAATCACATACATCTCTTTTATGCTTTCTTCATACAGGAATACAACTGAAACAACTACAGGAATACCACCTGGATCTTCATCAATGCCAATATAGCTAGATAGTGAGGAAGCAAAAACTTCTACGTATAACTGTCTTTATGATCTACGTATAAGAGTCTTGACTGTGGCTATATGACTACGGATTCATCGTGGCTACCATCTACTGCTCCATCGTGGCTGCCATCTATGCTTGCGGCTGGATCATGTATGATCTGTGGCTATATACCCGAAATTTCAGAGAGGAAGAATACAAAGTTCTTCTGCGTTAACAGGTCTTCATTAACTGAGTTAACAGGTCTCCATTATAGTGTATAGGGTTACATGAACAATGTATCATGCTTCCTGAACAATGTATGAACTACGTGTATGAGTTGCGCATAGTTACCATGACTGCGTAGTTACCACATATAACTACGGGTTGCATATGTGACAACGTTCCAAACTACGGGTTCATATGACCAGTGTGTATATATATAATATTGGACAACGTTGATATGCATCATATGAAACAGCGTGTATCTAACATTGATATACATCATATGAAACATCGTGTATATATATAACTTTGGACAACGTGATATATGAGACAACATGTGTATATATAAAATGTGTGTTAACTATTTCTAGCGTATAAATGTCATGACAGCGCATAGGGTCCAACTTACAAGATTTTTGTTTGCATCGCCATAAGCCTGTGGCTTACTGTGGCTAGGGCTCCATGAAAAACGTTGCCATGAACAACATATAAGAGAGTTTCCATGAGCAGCGTAATGGTCCTCTTCTTAGCAATGAGTTAGAGCATCATTTGACTATGTATATATGTCTTCATGAGTGCGTTGAAGGAGTCTCCTTGTCCCTGTGTTGGATCACCATACATCGGCTAGGGCATCATCAAACAAGGAAAACATATTCTTTTTGTGGCTCTCCTTCTCCATAAACCCAAGATGTGGAGAGGAGATCACATCAAGAATGTGTGTTTGAAATGACTTCAAGTCCTGTACATTTATACTAAAACATATATGATGAATAGTCATGACGTTTGGGCTTCCTGAGCCTACGTAAGAGCTGGTCGGCCAGATAATAAAACCATAATCTAAATAAATTCGTATCTCGATAAATACTTATCAGAATCGGATGATCTTTCGATCAATCCTACACCTCTTGACGAGAGGGATCCAATAAAAATATCAGCTACCATAAATAAGCTAACCCACATGGAGTTTGGCCCTAGTTTCCAATTTAACACTATGGTTGTTGATCTGATTTCTATAATCGGCAGCTAGGTTCCATATTGTTGAACCTTTCTTGTCGTCTTGGAGTTTCATCTTTCCTTCTAGTGATCTATGCATGTCATATTTCCTTTCCCATAGTTGTTTCCACAGGTCTACCCGTCCCTAGATCCATCTCCACCATAAATTTTCCCCCATGACCTGATTTAGTATATAGTGATCTTGGAGTCCTAGGCCTCCTTATTTTAGGGGTTTGCTGAGCCAGTTCCATGATAGAAGTACCTGTTTTTTTTGTTCTAGGCCCTTGCCATAATTTTTTTTGAAGATGTCTATCATCTTTTGGCATACTGTTTTGGGAGTCGCTTGAGTAGTAAGCTGGTATATCAAGATAGATTGTAATACTGATCTTAGAAATAATACATGACTTGGCATATTCAGTGTCCTGAATGTCCAATTCTGCATCTTTCTTTGGATTTTTCCTAACAGGGGTTTCCATTTTGCCACTCTGTTTTGCTGATCATTTAGTTGGACTCCTAAGTATTTCGTGGGGAAATTTCCTATTATGAATCCCATTACTCTTGCTAAGAAGTCTTGTGAGGGTGTTGTTGTGTTGAAGAAAAATATATCAGACTTATCTTTGTAGATTGTTCCCCCATAGTCTGAGGCCAATATATTGTTCACTTCGAACTTTCTCCTTTATGTACCTTCCAAGGCCTTCCACTGCCAGGATAAAAAAGAAAGGGGAAAGCAGGTCACCTTGCATGGGCCCTCGGGTTGCGTTATACTCCTCTCTGGTAGATCCATTGAGAAGAATTGACAAAATTGGCATTGTTACCATTGACATTATCCATCTTGCATCAAAGCCGAATGCCTTCAATATTCCTTGTAAATAATCCCAATTCAATCGATCATAGGCTTTTACCAAGTCTAATTTAACCTGGTTTTTGTTTTTTTTAATGAATAAATTGCCTCTTGTGCCACCACTATGCCATCTGTTATTTGTCTTCCTTTGACAAACCTTGTCTATTCTTGAGATATCAACCTAGGCAGTATAGGTTTTAAATGATTTACCATAATTGTAGCCATAATTTTGTATATGACATTACAGAGTGCTATTGGTCGGAACCCTTGCGGTTCTTCCGAATGATCTGTCTTGGAGATCAGGGCCAGAAATGTGGAGTTCAGGGCCGGGTGCATTCTTTTGGTGTGCCTAGACTCCTCCACTAATTTCACTGTGTCTTCAGTGAAGAATGGCCATGTCGCCTGGAAGAATTTAGTTGTTCCTCCATCTAGCCCTAGTGCTTTGTTTCTAACCATATTCCTAATGATTTCTTCTACCTATATCTTGGATATTTCTCTTAATAGGGCTATGTTCTAGTATCTTCTCACTAGGTTAGGGATGTGTTGTATGATTTTGTTTATGTTTTCCTCCCTTCTTATGTTTGGTTCTGTCAACAACCCTTTGAAGTGCTGTACTAGCAGATTCTCCATGTCTTCCTTTTGGGTAAGACAATTGCCTTGCTGATATACTAACGAGAAGATCTCGTTCTGTTGCCTATGATAGATTATTGCTTTGTGGAAAAACATTGTGTTTATTTCTCCTTCCTTTAACCATTAGATTCTTGATTTCTATTTCCATAGTATTTCTTCTTGTTTTCTTCTTTCCTCCATTTTATTAATCAGTTTCCCTTACTCCTCTGCTAGCCCTTCACTTCTACCTTCATTTATTATTTGTTGTTGAACTTCCTTCATCTTTGTTTGGATTAACTCATGTTCCTTTTGTATGTCGCTGAATTCTTCCTTATTCCATTTCTTTATTTTACCTTTTAGATCTTTTAGTTTGAGTTGAAACGTGTGCATCAGGTTTCTCCCTACTATCTCACTCTCATTCCACCATTCCTTCATTATATCTAGTAGGGTTAGTTATCTTCGCCAAAATGCCTCAAATCTAAAGGGTCTGTTTTCGTTTCCTTGATTCATTTCTACTTTGAGTTTAATAGGCCAGTGGTCCTGTTATCTCAAAATCAAGCCTGATAGGCTGCTGGTCAGGATGACTCTAAGTAACTATTTCAAACCAAGCTTTTGACTAAGGCTTAGCCTCCTTAGTCTGAGAGGGCTCTCTCAAAGGGGTTTATGATTTTCTATTAATGATAAAATGGCTAACTCTTGTGATGTAACAACATAGACAAATATAGTGGCTGGATAAACATTTTGTAAGTTCCCATTGGGCTTATGGAGTCAATCAAGCTTCTGTAAACAATGACACTACCTTTGCATATAAGTCAGGGCACTTAGCATTTAAATGTTCAGAATACAACTTATATGAAACCATAGTTCACACATGCATATAGGAAATCAGAGCACAATCAGTGAATTCTGAGTGATTATGCATCCATGCAACTGAAAAAATACATTAAGGGAAGAAAAAAACACATATTCTGAACATGACAAATCCTTTGTGAATCCTGAGAAGAAAAGTAGATGCTTTGTATTACTGAAAATGGTATTTACATAAGCTAAAACAATACTTTCTGTTATCAAATCTCCAATCCTTGTTACATTGTTGTCTCAGCTATATATAATCCTTATTCTAACTAATTTGAGTTTCCTCCTCTAGCATGAGGGGAACTTTAACTCGATCCTTATCTCTAAAGACACCTATCAACTATTTAACTGTCTATTAAATACAAATAAACTGCTGACTGTAACTTTTAAAAAGTCCTAAATAGATTATGACTCTAACTCCATCTTCGTGCCATAGTGGCTACTTCTCGTCCTTTGACACCTGGTTCCCTTTAGATTTGGCTGAGATGGATATTAAATATGCCATATTGGCCTTTAAGTGCTGAATCCCTATCTGCCCGTGGTATTCAGAGATGTCCCCTGTTTCTCGGCTTCTTTATTGCATAATTTGCTCGAACATGAACAACACCTTTTTAAGTCTTTAATATCCCAAAGAATGGAACGTGGCCACGTTGTAGATATGCTGTAGGCTTTGGTGATGGACAGGTGTGCCTTTTTCAAAAAATCCCGCTCATAAAATCAACTGTCTGTCTGCATTTTTTTAAAAACATCATCTACAGCAGTTTCGTAGCGCGCTACGAAACTGCTGTTTAATTTAAAACAGTTTACTTTTTTTAACCTAAGAGCTCATATCATTCAACCATTGGTTTCCAAAAACTCCCTCTGATGCTTCACATGTGGAGCAGGGATTTAAACATCTTCAAAACACTAAGATTTAAGTAAAATTAGCAAAATTGGGAACAAAATCTTTCCAGAAAAGTGAATTCATTTGTTAGGTACCCGGCTTAGCTCTGCCTTCAAGTCTTCAGCGGCTTTCTTCAGTTGATTGATTTCTTCCTCAGCTGCTTCTATTTGGCTTTTCATGGCTGCCACATAATCTCCTTGAGATGTAATGGTTGTTTTACTCTTGCTGCTTTTTTGCTGAGGTCGTGTTCCTTTCCCTTTTTCCTCTGTTTTGGGCAGTGCTTCCTGTACCTGCTGAAAATTTCTAGTCATGGGTCTTCTTGGCTTGAAAAAAAATTCCTAGGCTGGCTCATCAAACTTAAGCCCTTTTGAGGCCTTTGTTTTCTTAACTTTTACCTGTGGTGATTGTGTCAAATCAATCTCAACCGGTTTAGACTGTTCTAACTCAATAGCCTGTAATAGATCATTTAGGCTCGCCTTAGACACAGGGCTCTCTTCGATAACTATGGCTTTGCCTTTCTCTTTATTAATCTGGCTCCTTGTCCTCACCCTTGTGACTGCTTCAGGTTTATTTACTTTGGGTATAGTCATCTTACCCTGAGTCTTCTCCTTTGTTGTTTTCTGAGGCTGTTCTTGAATGACTGACGGCTTCACTGGTTTTGGTGGCTGTGGTTTGGTTTTATTTTTAGCTCTTGCCTCCCTTTGAAGCTCAGCTATTGTAAACTCTCTGACTGGTTGAGGAGTAAGGCCAGTTTTGCTTTGGAAACCAGCCATAAAAATAAAAGAATTCCAGTCTCGGCCTATCTTCTGGAGGCTATCTAGAATCAACAACTTAATCAGGCCATGGTGAAATAAAGAGGTTTCACAGTCCTCTTTCCTGAGCTGCACCTTATCACACATTTTACTTAGACTGAGAAATAAATAAAATGGAATGTCTATGGAGACCTTCCCAGTAAAATGCAGGAGAAATTTGAAATGATAAGGATAAACCTTATTGTATCTTCCCTCATAGGTTAAATAATTCTGAATGCATGTAAGAAGAAGAGCATAATGTTCCTTGAGATAGAACCTAGGCACTGCTTTTGTATAATCCTCATTTACATATGCTTCTTTTAAGAACTCCTTACAAGGATTTCTATCAAATTTAAAGTTTTTAAACCATTCTTCCTGGCCTCTTGGTATCTCGGTCACAGCAGCTATTGCTTCTGGAGAAACCGATATCTCTAACATGGCAACCTTTGAATTCAAACCAGTCAAATTAAGTGCAAACTCTTTTGTTACCTGTGCATGCCCTCCTTGCAGCTTTTTACAAAATCTCCAGCACCCGGCATCTTTAAACGCCTTCTTCACGCCTTCATCTCTCAAGGTTATGTCTAGGCCTTCAGGTTCATTCCTTTGGCATTTACCAGACCTGTGCTCCTTTCTCTCCATCTTCACTTTGAAATTTTCACGGCCAAATTCTAACTTGGAAATTCTCACAGCCAAATTCTAACTCAGAAATCTTCACAGCCGAATACTAACAAGTTCAGTCGAGATGATTCACCTTCCTTTTTTAACTCAGCCTCGCTTGTAATCAGGCTCGCTTGAACAACCTCGCTTGAAATTCAAATTTGGAAAATGACTGGTTACTCATGCCCCCTCACGACCATAATTAAGGATTATGCACGGTTAAAATCTCTTGGGAATGAGATTTCCGTGCATATCAGAAATCTATTGGTGGAGGAGTGGCAAGTGAACGTTCAGACATGATTTCAAGAGGTCCTTAGATTGGCATGAATGGACGGACATGCTGACTCACCTATGGACTTGACATTTCAGGAAAGATTCGCTGCGGAATGCACGAATCCATGATTTCACAGCGCTGTTAGTTATATTTTTTAATGATGCGCTACGAAATGGCTTAATCATTACATGCTGCGAAACTGCTAGACTATGATTGCGCTACGAAATGGGCCAATAAGACTGCGCTGCGAAATCACTAAAGGACAAGGTGACTTGGCATAAACAAGACATGACTTATGGAATAATGATGAGTGGAGAAAAGACAATAGGAGCAGAGTCTAATTTAAGATTAAAAACTTTTAAAACTCCGATTCCTAAGTGAGGCAAATAAAAATGGAAACAGGTTAAACATAAACCTTTGTCATCGGACTAGGGCATATAACTGTATGCATTAAACCTTTAGTTCTAAGTGATAACAGTGGCTCCACTTGGGATAGTGTGCTCCTGTAGTACACTAAGAACTCGCAGGTCCAGTGTCTTATCCATTTCCTGAAAACATAAGCAGAGTTGACAAGCATTCCTTTTAGCTTTGTGGGCCTTCACCTCGGGCTTAAGCTTCCTGTTCAGCTTGTCAATTATTTACAACAAGAAAAACTAGCAAAACGGTTATGTACAATGTTTGTGAGACACTTGGTCGAAATTCAATCAATTGTAATGCTTTAGGAACCTGCCATTAACAGGTCCTCCAACATATGGTGTTCCATCAATCTCCTGCAGAATATAGGTGTTATTCCCATGGAAAGC
>APFE031276167.1:0-12414 GCA_000404065.3 Pinus taeda | reverse complement strand
GATAATATTTGTTCTAAAAAGTATTTAAGGCTATCATGATCCATTTTTACCTTGAAGTGTCTTCCCATTAGGTAGGGTCGCCATTTCTTAAGTGCATGTAGTATTGATTGTTGACTGTAGTGGGGGTATTTGACAAGAATTTCCCTAAATTGTCCTTATTCCTACGAGGCATGAAAGGAAATGTTTTTGGGTTGGTTTTTGTAAGATTTTTTTTAAAGCTAGAAAGTTCTTGCGGAATGGAAAGGAAAGCAGTTAATGGAAAATGAAAGAAAGGAAGCTACTATATTACTTTTGCAGAAATAAACTAATGGAAGAAAATTGAAGACTAGAAGTAGAAGAAAAGAAAGTTGGAGACTACAAAATAGAAGAAAGCAGTAATTACTTTTTCTTAGACACCTCCCTAGCAATGGTGCCAAAAAGTGATGAGCCTAGGTATTGCAACAATAATGCTGCAACTCCCAGGGCTACCCGCTTTACTTATCAACCTGGGGTTTGTACAAACTTGGAGGTGACAGTGCTATATGCACAAGTAGAAGTGAAGGTCCTACCTGTTGTCACTATTTGTCTGGCAAGAGACCCCAGGGGTTCCAAGCCAAACTTCTATAGGGTCAGAAGAAGCATAATTCTTTGATGGAAGGAGAGAAAACCTATTCTAAGAGAGAGCTACTCTATTGTAGTAATGAATAAAACAACATGAAATGCTAAACTTACACCATAACCTAACCAATTAAACAACTATGCTAAGCAGAATTGCTAAATTAACACTAACCTAATGCTAATTATCTAAGTTTCAGAAGTAAAGAGCATCAAAACTAGACTAAGGTGTAACAAAGAAACTTAAGCTAAATTGGGTTTCAAGTGGAAAAAGCAATCAGAGGTTGAAATTAGTGAAAGGAGGACGTGGGGGAGCAACAATGCATAAGAACCGTTGGATCAGTTGGGTGAAAGGAAAATGAACGGCGAAGATTGGATCGCAAGAGGTTACATAGATAGATGGGCAAACAGGGTTAACTAACCGGATGAACAATGGAGATCTTATCGCGAAGGCTTAAGTGAATAGATGGACGAATAAGGGAACAAAGCAGATGAACGATGGAGATCGTGTCGCGAGGGATTAGGTGCATGGATGGAGGAATGAGGTTAACAAGAGATGAATGGCTGAGATCTAATCGTGTCGGTGAAGTCAAGAGATGGATGGCGAAGATCATGTCACGGGGAAAAGAAACGTGTGGAAATGAGGGAGCGGGTTTCTAAGGCGATGAGTAGTTTCCCACGCGCCCTTCAAGCTGTAGGTAGTATTTGGAAATTTCATGTGATTAGCCTTACTACGCGATATGTAGCACGAGAAAACCACTTTTCTCACGTACTCTCAGGTGGATAACCACTGTGCACTAATCCGCGTGAGATTGCGCGATAACCATTAGATCAGGCGTGGCTAATCAACGGTGGAGATTGCTAGCTAGTTGGTGATAGGGTGAAGTGACAACCGTCAGATCAGGTGGGACTGGTCAATGATGGAGATTGGCCAAGCTAGTTGGCGATCAGGTGAAGCAACAACCATCAGATCAAGTGAGGCAAATCGACAGTGGGGACTTAAAGTGCATAAAGTATGTGGAAGACTTCATGCGAGGCAATAGTTAGAGAAAATAATGAGTCAGACGGTGATTGTGAAGGTTTGTTGTGGATCGGACAGCGAGGAAGCAATGCCTGAAGAACGTGCTGAAGGAGGTTTCAAAGGGAAAATGGCAGAAAAACACAGTGAGGTGAATGAGTAACTGAATCAAACGACAAACTCCATAGCTCATGCGAGAACCAGAAACATGTGTTTTTGGGGCTGCTAAAGGGTCTCTTCCTCAAGTCATGGTCCTAGAGGGAGGAGATGAGGCTAAAACACCTACACACAACCTGATAGTGATCTTTTTCGCCTAGCTAACCTATAAACTGAAAGAAGGCACAAATGGAAGTAAACTACAGCACAACCGATATACTCTACGCTACTGTAATGAAAATGTCGCTACCTAAGCAAATAACTATAGAAACCATGGATCTTACTTAAGCAACTGAACAGAACCAGAAAGATATTTAAACAAATGAACAAGTAAACCAGAAATCTATTTAAGCAAATAAACAATGAAAACCAGGAAACTATGCTAGAATACATGTATAGTAAAGAGGAGGTTTCGCTGCTTGGGTCGGGCCCTAACCCGAGAGCTTTAGCCCTCAGAGTTAACTCAGAGCTGGCTTAAACATAACTCATTCTTATTATAAAAACCATGGATTAGAGAGCAAATTGTCACAAGTCTTTGCAACTCAGAAATAAAACAGAGTTTTATAATAGAAGTCTGAATCCTACTGAGGTCCTAAGATAATATATTTTATACATTTGAAGTCTCTAATGACTTTCTTCCCATTAGGGAGGCTTGGCCTATAACTAAAGAAAAACTGGTTTCTGTCCCTTTCCCTTGCTTGACTCTCTTTTAGTCTTGAAAGTGATGGTTGTGTGCACTCCGAGCTGATGCTGGAATATTCGAATGGAGGGGTAGTAAATGAGGAGGATTTACCTCCTATAGTTACTCTCCCTTGTCCCATTTGAGTATTTACTAAGGTCTTTGCCATAGTTCTTTGCTTTTATCCTTTATACCTGCATTTTTCCTTGCTTTTATCCTTTATTCCTGCATTACATGCACATTAGACCACAAAGCCAAATATCCAACTCTAACTCATTTCATAAACAAAATATAATCAAAAGTATGCAATAAGTTGTGAGAATAGCTGGTTTGACTAAGCTAGGAAGTGAATTAAGGCCAATTAAGGCCCATATAATTACTCAATGATGAGGCTCGTCGTAGAGCATCAGGCAATATACCATATAGTTGACCAGACTGGGAATAGACTAAGTCTAAATACTCAGCATGGGTGATAGCTTGATTTTCGGTAACACATCCACCCATTGTTGTTTCTGCAACAATTTTGTTTACGAATGATTTGGTGAACCATTCAGTTAACAACCCATCAGGAATTTCGAATTTGATGAGGCAACACTGACATATCCATTCATGGATATGATCAGAAATATGGATCGCTGTATCTTGCTTCAGACATGTGAGCAAATGAGTACCAGTTTCATAACAAACTGGCAATTAGAAGTGGGTGAGGAAGGCCAACATAGTTACCCCAAGGTAACTCGATATACCATTTTGCGGCAACACCTGTCAAGGTTCACTGAAAGAGGCGGAGACAAATAGAATCGTCAACATAGGAATTGAAGAACACCATGGTGATATGTCATCACATGGGCTTGAGGGTCCTCTTTAGATTTTCCTTCGAACTTTGGGAAATCTCTCGGAATTTTAGTAGGAACTGGGGCCTAGTGAGGTGAATGAAAAATAGGATCATTAGTAAGCTGTGAGACATCAGGCAGTTCCAACGTAGATAAAAATGGAAATTGTGGATTAAAGGGCATTTAAGGCCTCATAGGAGGCCCACCTGCGGGTTGCAACATTGTTGGTAAGGATTCTTCCCCCACAATGGAGGATTTTCACCATATGGCAGTTGGTTCTACCCCCACTGGGGGGTACCTTGACCATAAGATGGATTTTGTCCAGGGTAGGGTTGATATTGACCTACCACAGGCCGTTGATAAGCATTATATGTGGCATATGGATTGTAAGGCTGCTGCATCTGTTGGCCCTGGATGTGAAGTAATTGGCTCTGCTACTGTAGGGGTTGACCTTGTGTCTGCAAGGTTTGACCTTGTTGGTATACAAGTTGAGCTTAATGATGTAGGGGTTGACCTTGTTGTTGGAGAGGTTGACCTCGTTGCTGCAAAGGTTGGCCTTGCGGAGATAAGGGTCGAATGGGTTGTTGAATAAATTGTGCTTCTTGTTGCAAAGGCTGTTAATACTGCTGCAAAGGTTGCCCATGCTGTTGCAAAGGTTGCCCCTGTTGTTGCAAAGGTTTCCCTTTCCGCTGTAATGGTTGTTCGATAGTTCCTTGAGGGATAACCTATGGGTATTGGTAAGTTGCTATTGGAATTTGACCATATGCACCAGGAATAGCAGATTGACCAGGATGCACTTGAGGTCCCGCTTGTGGAATATATGGTGGATTTTGTAATGCTTGTGAACCATATGGGACATAAGCTTGTTGAAGTGGTATCTCGGTCGCGTAAAGTTTTTGATACTCGACATTACCTGACCCAGATGGACCAACGAGGTTGGGAATACCACCAGGATAAGGTTGATTTACTCCAACCATGTGAGGGTTGCAACAAGAATGCTACAACTCTTGGGCTACTAGCTTTACTTTATCAACCTGGGGTTCATACAAACTTGGAGGTGAAAATGTGATGGTTCTGCTTGTTGTCACAATTCAACTGGTGAGAGGCCACTGGGAAGCCAGAATTCTATGGAGTTAGAATAAGCTTGCTTTCTTGATGGAAGAAAGGGAAATCTACTCTAAGGGAGATCTACTCTACTACAATAATGGAAAAGACTGAAATTCAATGCTAAATCACACCATTTTCTAACTAACTACCAAGAAACTATGCTTTGCAATAATGCTAAATTATCATGGACCAAATGCTACTATCTAAGCATGGAATTAAGAAGCATCAAACATCACTAATGTGCAAGTAAAGGGACTGAAATAAATCTGTTTTTGTCTTTTTGTCTTTTCATGCAAAATCAAGTATGCAAACTAATTCCTTTTGGTGATGCGGCAGGTGAATTAAGGATGTTGAACGATGGATGGAAGGGTTAGGAGATGGTTGGATGGTGTGGGAGACCCTTGGGAGGCTTTTGGTGACTTCCTAGAGGTTTTCCCTCAATTCGGCCTCAAAACTGGCCATTTCAGGAAAACCTACAGGATGTACTAGAGACGTACAGGATTCCCTGTAAACCTACATGATACAATTGAGAGAAAAATGGAAGGTGTTGGAGGTGATGGAAGGCTTAGGGAAGGTGGTAGATGGGTGGAATGAAGTGAGGAAAGGTCTAGGATCACTTAGAAATCAATAGGAAAGATAGAGGATGGTTGGATTCGCTCAATGTGCTTGGAAGAATTTCTATGAAAAATGATGAAAACTAGTGAAGGTGATGGTGAAAACAAGGAATGACTATGGTGGATGGAGTGGAAGGTGGTTGCTGGCTATGAAGTATTTGTCTCCTCCTAAAGCACTTTCTCTGCATAAAACATGTATAATTCCCACAAAGTTATGCAGCAAGAAGCATTCTCATAAGTTAGAAAAGCAGAATTAATGAACTAACTGCCTACATTATGCATGAAGAAAGTTGCTGAAAGGAATGAAAGCATGGATGAGATCTACTGCAAGAGTGAAGATAGAATAGATGGCAATGAAATCCTACTTTGCAAAACTGATCAAATGCGAACTTAAATACAGTAACCTCTAAAGCTTATGCAAGAAATAGGAATCTGTGTTTTTGGGGCTGCACAAGGGTCCCTTCCTCAAATCATGATCCCAATGGGAGGAAATGAGGCTAAGACACCCATTTAAAACCTTGTGGTACTCCTTTTATCCCTACTAACCTGCTACTGAAGTAAGGCACAAATGGAAGCAAACTAATAAACAACCAATCCAATCTACACTACTTGCAATGAAAACACATCTAAAAGCAAGTTAACAATGAAGCTATGAGACTAATATAAACATACAGATACAAGAAAGAGGAGCCTTGGCTGCTAGGGTTGGGCCCTAACCCAAGAGCTTCAACCCTCTGAGTTAACTCAGTGTAGGCTCAAAACAAAACTCATTCTTATTACCAAAACATAAAATTACATCAATAAAACTTTCACAAGTTTGGAGTTCGGAAATAGCTTAGAGTTTTACAACAAAAATTCGAATCCTAATGAGGCTTTAGGCCTTTCTACTTATACAACTGAAGTCCTCAACGACTTCCTTGAAATCAGGGAGGCTCAGCTCCCGAACTCGAGATAGACTAGCTCTTTGTCTCTCACTTGCTCAACTGCCTTCTAATCATCATGGCTTGGCTGCTTGCAATCTGAGCTAGTGTGATGGATGGAGGAATATGCGAATGGGGGAGAAGTAAATGAGGAGGATTTACCTCCTACAATCCCTCTCCCTTGTCCCATTCGAATTTTAACCTTATCATTTGCCAAAATTCCTTGATTTTCTCCTTCAATCCCGCATTCAATGCATATTAGTCCACTAGGCTAATATCCAACTCTAACTCATCTCATAAACAAAATATAATAAAAACACATGTAAAAGTTGTGAGAAAATTTGGTTTGACTAAGCTAGGAGGTGAATTAAGCCCCATATAATTACCCAATGATGAGGCTCATCACCCCCCAGGCTGTGAATAAGGCGATGGTACATTTTATCCACTGGACAGAGGGACTAAGGAACTTACGGAGGCATGAACCAAAATAGTCAGTTTTACCAGAATGGAAGGTTGAAACGACTGTAAAGGTTGCAATGGAATCGTCAGTTGAATGGAAACTAATGTGATGACAATTTGCATAGGAATTTGAGGCCACATTTGAGATAAACAGACTAGAAGTAGGCATAGCATTTGACGACGAAATAGGATTTTGGTACAAAGATGAAGCATTGGGAGTTCCTGAAACTAATTGAGCTAAGGTTGTATAACCATATGGAAGCATAGGTCCACTAGTTTCAAGAAGTGTCTAAGACAAAAACTCTTACCATAAAAGGAAATCCTTCTGCAGGAAAGTCATATTCTTTCTCTTCATCAACTTGAGGAGTGTGAGTAGCGGAAATTTCCAAAGGACCATGAGGAGAGGTTGGAATATCACCTTCTAAATCCATGGGTGGAAACAGTTGGCAAGGAGGAATCCGATATGTATGAGGAGATAACTCTAAAGGAACATTAGGTCAATCTTAAGGACTGTAAAGACGCCAAGGAGATATCACAATAGGATCAAATAGCAGATTGTGATCAAATAGCAGATTCAGAGGATATAAGACAAACCTCTATGGACTCTAAGGGGTTTCAGGATTAGACTCTTGAGGTGACAATGAATTTGAAGGTGGTGGGTGAGAAGCAAGGGCTTGGATGGTTGGGCCAATCCCATGTTTGAAGCCTTGAGTGTCAAGTGACTGAGAAGTTATGGATGAACTCCTTGTGAATACCCTTCAATATCAGAAAATGAAGGGGAACTTTGGGGTGAACTCAATGGTTCAACCATGATGACTTTCTCTCAAGAGCAGAAGAAGAAGAGGTGATTCATTTAGGGTTTATTAAAATAAAAATTTACAAGGAATTACTCAACATTGGGCCAAGAAGCACCTGCATAGGTTCGTTGGTAGTTAGTTTTATTGACATGAAACAACAAATAAATCAAAATGGGTAATAACTAGACAAGAGGGTTTACCAAGTATCAGTGAACCGCAATATACACCCCAGCCGAAACGAAGGACTTAACGTACGTCGACCAATATCCCCAAATGTTGTGTTCGGTGTATCATGTTTACTAAGCATCTGACTCGGTTACCTGTGGCTAAAGGATAGAAACTTAATGGGGTCTCCCAATATATACATGATGATACGTGGAGCACAAGTTCGTGTTAGCATTGTCTAATGTATAATTGTTCGATGAGAGCATCCCTATATACTTATCATACTGAAGTGCCTCTGATATTCCCGAAGTGTAGGAGAACCTTCTATATACTTCCATACTGGGACAAGATTTCACCCCCGGGATACATTGTAGGTAGTTAACGACAGATGTTATGTTTAAAGATGCTGGAACACATCTCTAGCCTAGACCTCTAGATATTTGCGTTAAGTGACAAATGCTCCTTAGGGTAATTGAGGTAAATTTTAAGTTTATCTTCAATTAAGTTTCAATTTTGATGGCTCAACGATGTCACCTATTCCTAAAATGCAACTAAATGATGAAAATAAAACCTTTTCATTCGATGAAGGCTAAAATAACAAAGGAAGAGAGACAACCAAATAATGCATCAAGCAAGCGAAATGCATCAACACAATTCTTTCCAATGCAATATATAAAAACGAAATCTAATCTTTCATTTCTCTAACAAATGCAATGCCAAGATGTAATCCTATAGAAACGAACATCACTTTCCTTTCACTAAGATGCAATAATGATTTTTCTTTCACTTTGATTCAAACAATACAAACTAGTGCAATGAGCAAAGGAAAATGCAACCAACTCAATAAAAATGAAAATATCTTTCACCTAATGATTTCAAATACAAGGTATATTTCAAAAAAACTTAAATGACAAGATCTTTTTCTTTTTCTTTCTGAAACGTAAGAATGAAGACAAGTACTTCCTTTCAGTCCAACCAAAGCTAACAATTCGTAATCTATGCTTGACAATGGAACTAAAGCAATCTTCAAAGCATCAACGTGACTCGACACTAATGAAAACCACTTCACACCAATGAACCAAAAGCAAGTTGTAAAAGATATCTTGATTGTAGGAAGACTCTTGAACAAGAGCAAGCATCCTCAGAAAAGCAGACCCAACAATGAGTGGAGGGTGATCTAGAAGCCCTAGAAACCCTAGAAAGCAATGAAGCTTCAAACACACATTAACAAGTCAAGAGACAATTGCAGTCATACAAGCATAACAAACAAGACAAATACATTGTAGACATGCTGGAAAATCATTGACAGAGGGAAAAAAGATTGAGAACAAGAAGAAAAACCCTAATTTTTCTAATCCTTTGTGATCATCATGCTTGTTATAGGCAAAAGGGCGATGCAAGGGTAATCAACGCGACTGCAATTAAATAATCAGTGATGGCATCACGACTGTTAAGATGAAACCTGCGATGGGCAAGAAAAATGAGGGAAAATAAAAAATCTTCAATGCCAGAACAAACTGAGTGTCCTCAAGAAATAACCAGTAAGTGAAAATAGCTATAGAGAAGCAAACAAGTCAAAAAACTGACGGTTGGTCAAACTCGTCATAGAATCAGGGTGAAGGATTGGATGGAAAGGGTTATAGCTTCCCTAGTGGAGTCACCATTTTGTTGTCTAGGAAATCCTCTCTACGGACAAAAATGATCCCTCTAGCCCAATGAGTGGGACTAGCAACCTACGTGACAATCTACTAGATAGTTTCCTAAGTTATAATTGAAATAGGAGACGAGGAAGATGGCCTACCTTGTTCTAATGCTATAATATTCACCTTCGTTGAAGACCTCAAATCTGTTGCACCATGGGCTCAGTCCTACTGCTCACAACATTTAAATGCCTACACAAGAGATCAAGACACAACAAAGCATGCAAGTACAAATAACACAATCAAAAGTAACCTACTTAACATATCAAGGAGCATTAAGATAAATGATGCATTAACATACACATTGATGGAAAATGAACAAACAATTGTATATATTAATAGAATAAAGGAGGAAGCATACAACCAAGCCTTAATGTCAATAATATCTCCTTGAGTGAATGTCCAAGTCCAAGTCCAAGCTCAAGCTCTCCAAGCACCCCTTCTCCAAGCCAAATGAGTAGCATGTAGGCACAATCTCAGCATAAGGGTGCAAATAACCAAGGACCAACCATTTGGGAATGGGAGAGGATGAATATATAGGCAGGGAAAAGGAGTTAGGATCTCTCCAAAGATGGGAGAAGGCCCTTATCTAAAGGAGGTAGCTCATAGGGATAATAACAAAAGGCCATGTTGAGAGAAATCGACCTCATCCATGTCGAACAACCTCTAGCTTATCATTCTGGAAGCCTCTAGATCACGAAGCTTCTTTTCCTCTTTGGGATCATCGGTGGTATCCAAGCCAAAAGCGCGATGGCATCGTGGGCCTAGTATAGTGCAACTAGTGACCATCGCGGTTTTCAGTGTCAGGGGGGCGATGATGCCAAAATTAGGGTTTTAGAGCCATTTCCTTCAGCGGAAGCTCGAGGCATTTTTCAATCATTGTTTTAAGGAGGATCCAAGATGCATATCTCGATGAGTACATTGTATGATGGTCATGTTTCGAGCACTTCGAGGTATGTCACAGGGAAGTGCAGGAGGTGTGACAAACACTTGTATAACAAACGTATGCTAATGGGACCCTCCAGTCACCCCGACGGTAAGGACATGCCAGCGATTGGGGACTTTTCTAGCTAGTTATAAGCTTGAGACCCCGTATTCTATACCACTTTTTCAGGGCTAGGTTTCAGGCCACTACCCAAAACTTCAGGAAATTTCCAGAAATGAAAAATAACATCAAAACCATGATACTAATTCAATTACTTGAATAAGGACTTGACCTGACCCCTAATATCCATGACAAGAATTTCATCAAACATTTCACAAATATTCATTTTATAGGCCACAACAACAATGATCTACACATAAGGGTCTCATATTTATTTAAGAATCGCTTTGAAGCATTGATGCCTTAGCACAATAGTTGCATTATCATATATTACATAATATATTCATTGTACATTCATTTACTAATCAAAACATGATGAGAGCCATACATCATCATTGTCATAAAACATGCTCATAACCAACATATAAATAATAGAAATAATAGAGATATAACAACCATAAAGACCACATATGAACAAGTATATTTACCCATCAAATACAAGAGGAAAGAAGCTCTTACTAACATATGCAAAATGCAACCCAGTTTGTGACTTCCACGAACCACCCAAACATAGACTAGGATGAACCAAATCTCTCTTTTAGCTAATCACCCTTGTGCCATATTCCAAGCATGAATGTGGGATCTCATGTAACACATCCAACAAAACCAAACCAGGGATTCTAGAGGCCAAACCACATCAACCATTATCCAAAGATTCCACCTCATGGTCGGACATCACTAATCATCACCAGATTGGTCTCTACCCAAGTTATCTAGGGCTCCAAAGCATTTGTTCCAAACAGGGTCTCTAAGACTAGTAACTCAACGCACAACTGATGTCAGGATTCTAGAGCATTTGTCTAACCAATGCTTCTAGGAATAGTAACTCAACCCATTAAGGGCTTCTAGAGCATTTGTCCAACCAAGGTTTTTAGGACTAGTAACTCAACCCAAGATATTACATGGCTTACAGAGCGTTTGTCTAACCAAGGCTTCCAAGAACTAGTAACTCAACCCACAACCAAAGGAACATGAGAACCAACCATAAAACAAAAGGAAAGAAACCCACAACTCCATGGTTATCTAGGAAATGGCAAGGCTAGGGAAATCCACCATTAATCCAGGCATTCCTCCATGCTAATGACAGATCATAACCAAGAAACCACATGCATATGTCATGCATGCCAAAAATACCAAGGAAATCATACATCCAGGTACCTGCAAGAAAAACCCATTGTCATTGTTGATCCTGATGTACTGTTGCACTTTTCTGTTCTTCCTTTGCCTTCTTTCTCCAAATCCCAAGTATGCCACACTCCTCCAAGAGTTCCCCAAGAAACTCTAAGTTTCCAAGAGTATAAGAGAGAGAGAGAGAGTAGTAAATGAGAGATTCAAAACTGAATTGAAAAAAAGTTGAATTGACTAAAGCTACAAACTGCTCCTAAGAAGCCTTTTTTATTATGGACGCCTCTAGTTTCTTCAATTTTCCATCATTTTACTTCATTTTCATCCTCACATGCAACCTGAGAACTTTCACCTTCCTTCTCTCCTAATTTCCATTATTTTCATAAATAAAATGCCAATAAATGTCTCGTGCACCCTGTTAGCACCTAAATCCGCCTCAGGCTGAAGGAAGGCAAAATTCAGGGTAACCACAAACCACGCTCAGTTTGGTAGCTAGCCCTACCAGAACAGGAGAGGGCTCTCTCCAAGTCACACTCAGTGAATAAGTAAATGAAATGGCCTGAGATGACTTACAATGAACTATTTATCTTAGGCTAGTAAGTGAAAATGAAAACAAGGAGTGATTTTTATGAATGACTGTATTTCTGGGATGTTATGGGACCACTAGACCTCAATGAACAAAGAACTAGAAATGAAGGCATAGATTATTTCGTGAGGCAAGGTAGGTTGAAAGCATAGCAATTTTAATTTTAAAATGTGGTGAGATGGAAAGACTGATTAAGGAGTTGAAAAGGGCATAGGAGATGAATCCTTTTCAAACAGAAGAATGAACACTGTATATGAAATTTTCCCACAGGTAGAGCAATAGAATTGAATTCTACCTGATCTCACTCGAAAAATTTCGCCAGAAATGGATACGGGATGAAACTATGGAACATAACAAAGGAATGGAGAGAATTATTAAGAGTTGAAAAGGGAATAGGAGATGAATCCTTTTCAAACAAAAGAATAAACACTGTATATGAAATTTTCCCACAGGTAGAGCAATTAGAATTGAATTCTACCTGATCTCACTCGAAAAATCTCACAAGAAAATAAATGCGAAATGGAATACAAAACATAACAAGGTACATATGAAACAT
>APFE031276165.1:0-10455 GCA_000404065.3 Pinus taeda | reverse complement strand
AATAAAATTGTGTTGATTTTACAACCGTAAAAGAAAATTCAACTTAAATAATAAATTAAAAAATTTAATTTATTGTTAAAAGTAAAATCAACATATATAAAAAAAAAACACATACTTTTCACAAAATTCACATAGGTTTGAAAATAAAGAATGGAACATTTGGAAGCATAATTTGAAAGAACATTTGGTGGATTATTTAAATGCTGACAAACTTGTTTAGTTGGCAAATCGATATTGTTGTATGCTTTTATAACGCACTAATCTACAGGACACAACAAATCCATGCACAGAAGTCAGCTGACACAAACAGGGAGTATTACTCTTCAAGGTTATTTTCACAAATGGATTGATACTAAAATCATGATTAAGTCAACTTTAACACTTTGTCTGTCCTAAATATGTTTTATTTGGTATGAAATTTTTGCATAAGAATCATGAAGAAACTGGCCATTTCTTCTAGAGCACACTTATGTTTTCTTTGTACCAATTTTTTTTTACAAGTTACAGGATAATCAAGTGATCATAAGGAGATTATATTGTGACGACAATTGGTCTTCCAAAGACTAAGTCATGAAAGATTCTAAAGGAAAATCCAACTCTACAACCACTCCTTTGCGACTCCCTTTTTGCAAAATATTTTCAATTCCACCTATTGTAAAACCATAAAGCATGACCTTTCCATATCCATTTTTCACAGCAAGAGTTCTTATTCATACACCATGCATTTCCTTCCATTCATTCCTTACAAGCTTACCATAAGTGTGTATTTTCCACGTCATTACCATTCCCCTTCATTTTCGCCAATAAAACCCTGCTTGAGTCAAAGTCCTAGAGTCTAAAGTATCATTGAAAAAACACCTAGAGGCTTGCATGCCTTAATGGCAAGTACTCTTGCCAATGAACAATGGGAGTTACATTAATTCCCTTGTTCGTTAGATCTTCTAGGTGACTCGGACCCGACAACTTATTCGTACCTACAAAGATGTGTTAGGCATCCTGACTCCCATTGGAATCAATGGTGGTAGCTCTTGTGTTGGCTAGGGGAATTCATTAACGGCCACTAAGTCAACAACTTCTTGCTATGTTCGACACCGACACATTTAATCACATAGTAAGATTTGTGCCAACGAGCGTTGAAGACTTGAAGACCCTATTTTGTAGTAGATGAAGCCAAATTCCATTCATTGTTTTTCAGTATGTCATTTCCTTTTATTGACTTGAGGACAAGTCAATAAATAAGGCTGGGAGAGAAATGTAATTTCTATATTTTGTATACCTTTCAAGCCTTATACATTTTCAGTCGCATTTAGCAGCAGACGTCGAACATTCAGCAGACGATCCAACAACAGATTCAACAGCAGATGCAGCAACAAAAAAAGATTCACTATTCTTGATTTCATCCACCATTTTCCCAACCAAGTAAAGAAGACTACGAACAACAGTTTTTGCAGCCGCACGTGCACGACTCTCATCTACTTTTGGAAGGGTAAGTTAAGGTATGATATTTTATAACTTTTAAACCATTAAATTCCTTGAAAAGTTAGAATAATAATTTTTGGAAAAACTTCACTTCCTTCCTTTCCCCATTTCACATAATTTCCCAAATCATCCGTTTAAGGGGAAGGATACATCCACATTCATATATCACATTCATACAACATCCACATTCTAAACCCCGCTTACCTCCAAAATATATTTACTATTACATGAGCATACAAATGGCTTTGTCAAAAATATTTAAAAGTAATTGGATGCCAACACAATCATGGTTGTTACACAAGAACCAGCCATGATGCATTCCAACACAAATACTCTGCAACAAAAATCACATTATCAATATGCAAAGATCATACATTGAATGCAACAAACAAAATATGGTTGAAACACAAGAACCAACCAAGTTGTAATTCATCAAAATAATGCTTTGCAAAAGTCATGTAAATGATATCATGCAGAGTTTAAGCCAAAGCTCAAAACGTAATGTAATAATAGATTGCATGAGGACATGCAATACCATTGATTGCATGAGGACATGCAATATCTTGAGTTTGGGGGAGATGTTGGGCCTCAAAATCATCCCTATTTTCTCTCCATTATTCACTTATATCTTCACATTTTACCTTCATGTCACCTCCATTCCACCTCCATATCATTATGTTTACCTCATAACTATGCTTTTCCAAAGTTTATTAATTCTTAACATTTTAAGTGAATTTATGGCTAAAACTTAGAAAATAATATGCTTAGACTTATACCTAACAATTAGAATGAGTTTGTTGACATGTGTAGGTACAAAGGAAGCTTCCAAGGCATCCTTATGTGGCACTCTATGCTCAAATTCGAATTTGAGAAGATCATGAACCTCATGGAGAAGATCATGGATCTCATGGAGGAGATCATGGAGGATAGGGTTAGGTGTCACCATTGGTTGAGAAATATGTGGGTCAAAGGAGAGAATAGTGGGTTTGCATTTATGAGGTTGTTATCATAGTTCTTGTATAAATATGAGTACCTCCTCCATTCCAAAGGGAGGACTCTTAGAGAATTGTATCCAATTGATGATGGAATAAAGCTTCATTTGACATCTATTTTCATTATGTAGTTTTAGAAATAGTTTTCCATTATGTAGTTTTAGATAGAAGTTATCTTAATGTAGTATATGGAATGGCTTGTCACTTTGTTCTTAGGAGAATTGAGCTCACTCTAGAAGGAGCAAAGGAGCATGTTGTTTCATATTAGATCTTATTTTATTTAATTGCTTAGATGTTTGATGTTTGAGGATTTGATTGATGAATGAGTTTCAAGTTAGAATCTTATCAGTCAATGAGAGGATAACCAAGAGTCCAAGTTAGGCTCTCTCTTTACCTGATTTGTATGATAATTGGAATTCATTTTTTTGCTTTTATGTTTCAAGTTATTTCATTTAGTTTACGCTTATGGATGAATTTTAGTTTAGTCTAGATTAGTACAAGAGAGGGCAATCAAGAGACTAAGTTAGTCTTTCTCTCTTTGAATCTAAACAACAACTAAAGTTCATTCCCATGTTTGCATTTCAAGTTTATAGTTTTATGGTTTCTCTATGATACTGTAGGGAAGGACAACCAGGATCTCCTAAGTTAGGAGCCTCTTCCCTTGCATATTATATTGAACCGTAGATAATTTAATTAGACATAGAATTAGTCGCCTACTCCTGCACATATAGTGCTGGCATCATCAAAATCTTACGAGTTTCCCTGGTCGATATTTAATGCAACAATTTAAGTCCAATAAAATTGCCCAACATTTTGGCGCCGTTGCCGGGGATGGTGCTAAGGGATTAGGCATTAGAATTTAATTCAGTATTTATTTTTCTTTAGACAAAATAATTTGTGAGACCTGGTGACAGCAGGATCTTCACAAAGGCATTTAAATTTGAGTTTTCTGATGATTTAGTGTTTAGCTAGTTTTTAATTTTCGTCTTTTCAAACAAACCCCCCGTGCATAAATAAAAACGAATCAAGCGACTAGTATGCTCTCTTCCTGCGCTTAGTGCGATCAGGAAGATCAGAAAGTCTATTGATTTCGTTCGAATAAAAATACTCTTGCTGGAAAACTAATGTGTAATATCTCAATAAAGAATTTTGTGAAAAAAACATCTTTAAATTTTTAGATGAAATTTAGTTTTTTTAATTTTAGATTTTCAAAAATAAAGAAATTTAATAATATATATATATTTATATTATATATATAATATATATATAATATATATATATTATATAATAATATATATATAAATATATATATATATATATATATATAATATTTTTACAAAAATTAACCATGTTCTTTTTGTTTCTTTTGTTTTTTTTTAACAATAATTCAAAAAAAAAAAAAAATTAATTTTAGATTTAAATTTTTTTTTTTTTTTAATAATATATATATATTATAAAAAAAAAAAAACCAATTTTCATTGTTTTTTGTTTTAGATATTTTAAAAAAAAAAAAAAACCACTAATCATTTTTTTTTGTTTTTTTAGATATTTAAAAAAAATATAAAAAAATTGCAAAACATTCACATTTAAATAAAAAAAAATCATTTTTACAAAATTCATTTTAACAACTAACCATTTTTTTATTACCATTTTTGTTTTTTAAAGATAGGATAAATTCCATTTTTCAGACTTATAAAAAATTACTTTTTGGAAAACGCTTCTAATTCCTGAATTTCGTGTGCACACGTGTATCTGTGATAGTGCTTCCTGGCTGGATTTTGCTGATCAACAGCATCTTGATCTGATCCTGATCCTTCCATGTTTACTCCTTCTGTCCACCTCCCACTCGCATACGGCTGGCTTGCTGCACGAAGTTTTCATGGGGAGTGTTTCCTCCCTGCTTGATGATTACGCGTTGCCTCCGCTTGAGGCCATGGATGGAGGAGACTTGTTTTCATCGCTCAACGGGATTGGAAGCCCTACGTAGGAGTTGTCATCGTCCCCGAGGGTTGTAAGCTCGAGAGGCCACTACATGTTGTGTATTATTCGCAGTAGGGGGAGAGGATTTATAGTCACTCTATGTTTCGAACCTTACCGGAACAGAGTGAACAAGAGGGTGCATCAGCCGATGGCTTCCTTAGCTGCTCCACTCCACCACCAAAGCGCCGGGAGACCAGTGAACTCGTCTTCATCTTCCTACTGCTTCCAAGCCACCTCCAGCTCGTCATTGCTCGTCATGAACTAATGGGGTGGGTGCCCCTACTACACCAATATCTCAGTGAGACTGCTCTTTCCTCTCGGTACTTGTACGTTATCGGTTATCGGGAGCCTTTCTCATTAGATCACAATGGCGGTATTTATAGAAATGTTACAGAGGAAAAATCAGTTACTAGAAAAGACTGGAACCGGCGATAGCAGAAAAAGAAGCTTGTAGGGGCCGCAGATGCCACAAAATGTAATCGGCGCCTCTCTTCATCTGAAAGCGGATAAAGACGATAATGATCCTCCCAGCAAATCTTCCGATTCTAATGGAGATACTGGAGAAATCATCGAAAATGCATTGATGATCGAGGCGCCAGCCTTGCACCCTCCGATGTGAACATCACTGCCGTTATGATCAAGGACGGGTGCAAGATCTTCGCCACCATGATCTCCACCACAGGCGTCGCCAAGACCTTCGAGGACGCCGTCCAGGATGGGTTGACTGTTGCCCATCTACAATCCACTTGCTGAAGGGAACAAAGAAAGACGTTAGCACTGCGATACTTGAGCCTAAGAAGTCTCCTAATCGGTTAGTTGTGGATAAAGCCATAAATGATGATAATTCGGTTGTGGCTCTTAATTCGAAAACAATGGAAACATCGCAGCTTTTCTGGGGTGATACTATTCTTGTTAAGGGTAAAAAGAGAAAGGATACAGTTTGCATTGTTCTGGCTGAAGATCATGCGATGAGGATGCCGAAAGTGTGAACGATAACAGTGCAGAGGGCAGATACCTAACCGTGGCTTCATTCTCCCCTGCTCGATTGGATTGCCCACTACGTAGCCCGATGATATAGATTGAAAATACAACCAGGGTGTCCATGGTAATCAGAGCGGTCCCACCATCAGGTTCGTGCTCGCCTGCAGTAAATAATGTAGCCACCAGTGTGGGGGTCTTGAGCTCGGAGTCCATTGATCAATTGCCCAACTACGATGATCTAACAGGCAGTCCGAGGATCGCTCACGAGGATGATCGTGTTACGTGTAGTAACGACAACAAATCGGTGTGCTCAGATGAGGAAATGAAGGAAATTTAACGGGACATTCATTGTTAACTTCACATCGGCACAATCACAACGGATACACCCTACTGCTGCTTCTCATTATTTTGTGGACCATGCACCTTGATGATTATCCTGGTAGCGAGGCGATCAATGATTATTCTGGAGATTGCCAGCGGTAGAAGATTGCCCTCCATTTTTGGGATGACAAAGAATAAATCTAAAGGATCAGTTGTGAGCTCTACGGGTGTGACCTTCCATCATTATTGCCAGCGCGCCATGGTTGTGAGCTTTGTAAAACATTTTTTTGTTCACGGTTTGTTGTTTTTTTTTAATTAGTTTTTTTTTTTATTATTTACAAATCTAAAAAAAATCTAAAAAAAATCAACATAAACAATACATTAAAAACAATTGTTTTTAATTTGTTATTTAAATAAAAAATAAAAAATTTGTGTGGTTATTAATTTGATATTTGAATAATATATATATATATTATATATTATTATATATATTATATATATATATATATATATATATTATATATATTATATTGTTAGTGTTGTTTTTATTTAATAAAAATAAAAAATATTTTGTGTAATATTTTGGATAATAAAAAAATCAAAACCACACAAATAATTTTATTTTTATTTCAATTAAAAATATTTTCCTTATTTTATTTTTATTTTTTTTTTTTAAATTAAAAAAAAAAAACTAACATCTTTTAGAAATTTTCTTTATTAGGATTTTATAAATAAAATTGTGTTGATTTTTAAATTTTTCAAATTAAATAATAAATTAAAACATTTATGTTTTTAATTTATTGTTTAAAGAAAAATCTAAAAAATAAGAAATAAAATCAACATAAAAAATTATGTTTTCATTAAAAAAAAAAAAAAATTCACAAAATTCACACAGCTTTGCAAATAAAAAAAGGATACTTGGAAACACATTCCGAAAATGGATTGGAGGATTCTCCAGACGATAATTATTTCTGATAGCTTTTAGTTGGCATCAAATCTTTATGTTGTATGCTTTATGATGCACTAATATGCAGGACAGAATTGCCAAGCACATGAGTTATCTGACACAAACAGGGAGTATTATCTTTCATGGTTGTTTTTAAGAATGGATTGAAATTGATATCATGAATTGAGTTACTTTCAATGCTTTGATTTTTCCTAAATCTGTTTTATTTGGTATGAAATTTTTGCGTAAGAATCATGAAGGACCTGCGCAATTCTTCTTGAACAAACTTATGTTTTCTTTCTGCCAAGTTTTTTTACAGGTTACAGGATAACAAAGTGATCATTCCGGAGATTACATTGTGACGTCCATTAGTCTTCCAAAGACTAAATTCATGAAAAAATCTGACGACAAATCCATCTCGACAACCACTACCTTCCATCTCCCTTTCTGAAAAAGATTTTGAATCCCACCAATTGTACATCCATAAAGCATGACAATTCCATATCCATTTTTCACAGCAAGAGTTCTTAATCATCCACCATGCATTTCCTTACATTCATTTCTTACAAGCTTATTGCCATTTCCATTGTCTTCACCATTCCCCTTCATTTCCACCAATAAAACCCTGCTTGAGTCAAAGTCCTAGAGTCTATGTATCATTGAAAAAAACACCTAGAGGCTTGCATGCCTTAATGGCAAGTACTCTTGCCAATGAACAATGGGAGTACATTAATATCCCTTGTTCGTTGGATCTTGTAGGTGACTCGACCACGACAAATTTATTCGTACCTGCCAAGATGTGTTAGGCATCCTGACTCCCATTGGAATCAATGGTGGGAGTTCTTGTGTTGGCTAGGGGCATTCATTAACGGCCACTAAGTCAACAACTTCTTACTATGTTCGACATCGACACATTTAATCACATAGTAAGATTTGTGCCAACGAGCGTTGAAGACTTGAAGACCCATACTTTCTAGCAGATGAAGCCAAATTCCATTCATTACTTTTCAGTTTGTCCTTTCCTTTTATTGACTTGAGGACAAGTCAATAAATAAGGCTGGGAGAGAAATGTAACTTCTATATTTTGTATATATTTTGTATACCTTCCAAGCCTTATACATTTTCAGCCGCATTTAGCAGCAGATTCCGAACATTCAGCAGAAGATCCAACAGCAGATTCAGCAGCAGATGCAGCAACAATAAAAGATTCACTATTCTTGATTTCATCCACCATTTTCCCAACCAAGTAAAGAAGACTATGAACAACAGTTTTTGCAGCCGCACGTGCACGACTCTCATCTATTTTTGGAAGGGTAAGTTAAGGTATGATATTTTCTAACTTTTAAACCATTAAATTCCTTGAAAAGTTAGAATAATAATTTTTGGAAAAACTTCACTTCCTTCCTTCCCACATTTCACATAATTTCCCAAATCATCCGTTTAAGGGGAAGGATACATCCACATTCATATATCACATTCATACAACATCCACATTCTAAACCCCACTTACCTCCAAAATATATTTACTATTACATGAGCATACAAATGGCTTTGTCAAAAATATTTAAAAGTAATTGGATGCCAACACAATCATGGTTGTTACACAAGAACCAGCCATGATGCATTCCAACACAAATACTCTGCAACAAAAATCACATTATCAATATGCAAAGATCATACATTGAATGCAACAAACAAAATATGGTTGAAACACAAGAACCAACCAAGTTGTAATTCATCAAAATAATGCTTTGCAAAAGTTATGTAAATGATATCATGCAGAGTTTAAGCCAAAGCTCAAAAAGTAATGTAATAATAGATTGCATGAGGACATGCAATACCATTGATTGCATGAGGACATGCAATATCTTGAGTTTGGGGGAGATGTTGGGCCTCAAAATCATCCCTATTTTCACTCCATTATTCACTTATATCTTCACATTTTACCTTCATGTCACCTCCATTCCACCTCCATATCATTATGTTTACCTCATAACTATGCTTTTCCAAAGTTTGTTAATTCTTAACATTTTTAAGTGAATTTATGGCTAAAACTTAGAAAATAATATGCTTAGACTTATACCTAACAATTAGAATGAGTTTGTTGACATGTGTAGGTACAAAGGAAGCTTCCAAGGCATCCTTATGTGGCACTCTATGCTCAAATTCGAATTTGAGAAGATCATGAACCTCATGGAGAAGATCATGGATCTCATGGAGGAGATCATGGAGGATAGGGTTAGGTGTCACCATTGATTGAGAAATATGTGGGTCAAAGGAGAGAATAGTGGGTTTGCATTTATGAGGTTGTTATCATAGTTCTTGTATAAATATGAGTACCTCCTCCATTCCAAAGGGAGGACTCTTAGAGAATTGTATCCAATTGATGATGGAATAAAGCTTCATTTGACATCTATTTTCATTATGTAGTTTTAGAAATAGTTTTACATTACGTAGTTTTAGATAGAAGTTATCTTAATGTAGTATATGGAATGGCTTGTCACTTTCTTCTTAGGAGAATTGAGCTCACTCTAGAAGGAGCAAAGGAGCATGTTGTTTCATATTAGATCTTATTTTATTTAATTGCTTAGATGTTTGATGTTTGAGGATTTGATTGATGAATGAGTTTCAAGTTAGAATCTTATCAGTCAATGAGAGGATAACCAAGAGTCCAATTTAGGCTCTCTCTTTACCTGATTTGTATGATAATTGGAATTCATTTTTTTGCTTTTATGTTTCAAGTTATTTCATTTAGTTTACGCTTATGGATGAATTTTAGTTTAGTCTAGATTAGTACAAGAGAGGGCAATCAAGAGACTAAATTAGTCTTTCTCTCTTTGAATCTAAACAACAACTAAAGTTCATTCCCTTGTTTGCATTTCAAGTT
This sequence comes from Pinus taeda, assembly GCA_000404065.3. NCBI lineage: Eukaryota > Viridiplantae > Streptophyta > Pinopsida > Pinales > Pinaceae > Pinus > Pinus taeda. The sequence goes on along the minus strand of APFE031276165.1, from coordinate 869 downwards.
TATAGTTTTATGGTTTCTCTATGATACTGTAGGGAAGGACAACCAGGATCTCCTAAGTTAGGAGCCTCTTCCCTTGCATATTATATTGAACCGTAGATAATTTAATTAGACATAGAATTAGTCGCCTACTCTTGCACATATAGTGCTGGCATCATCAAAAGCTTACGAGTTTCCCTGGTCGATATTTAATGCAACAATTTATGTCCAATAAAATTGCCCAACAGTTACCATCAAATCCTCCATGTATTCAAGAGAAAGATCAGCAAAAAGAGGAAGATGAAAAAGTCATGGTAGAAGGTGACATGGAACATGATCCAGATCAGAAAAAGGGCCAAGGATATCAGAGCTATATTGAGATATGGTTTCAGACATCCACTAAGTTGCAGCAATACTCTCTTCTTCAGCTATGCCTAATCCCTTCAAAGTCAAATAATTTGTTCTTTGAAATCCAGATAGCTCTCAAAGCATGCATTTCAAGCCATTACATCATTTTGTCTCTAATCTCGATGTGCACATGGCTCCATTGGAAGTATTCTTATACTTGAGAATGATTTTGTTTTTCAAGTAGGGTAGGTAGAAAAAAAAAGAAGGAAAAAAAAGAGAAAAAAAAATGAAAAAATGGAAATAAAGGAAAAATCTAAGGTGAAAACCTCCTCGGAGGCGCCTTAGATTGGCTCATTGATTGAAAACCTCCATGAGGCGGTCAATGGGTTGGAAAAAAAAGAGAAAAGAAAAAATAATAAGATCCTTGGGTGAAAACCTCCCTTGGAGGCGCCTAGGGCAGGCAATTAGGGTGAAAACTGTTGGGTTGTGTTATATTCTTTCCACGACTAACCTACGTAGTGAACCGGGGGGTTAGAGGGGGGGCG